>JBAFWW010006684.1:0-55922 GCA_036873685.1 Agapornis canus
CTAGGTTACCCTCGAGCGTTCAAAACGTAAAATAAAGGAACGTGGGGGTGGGAGAAGGCGCGGGTTACACCTTTCCCCCCTCCGTGGGCACACCTGGACGCACCCGCGGGTGCCTGCGCGGACACACGCGTGTTCGATCACCATTACGACTTTATACGGTTCGTTGTAGCACAACTCTGGGGGTTAGGGTTTCCCTCCCCGTTTATGTTTTATTTTAGCACTTTCGTTTCCCCGTCTGAATTCTGAAGAAGTGAAAAACGCGATAGGATTAATTTTTCTTCAATATTCTTAAGTACTCCATATGCACTGTTTTGAAAAAGATTACCGTTTTTAATTTTGCGTGCTTCCAAACCATACCTGTGTTAATTTTAGGATCATCCCATCTGCCTTTTTTGTCTCGTAGTTGTAAATTAAGAGACAGGAGCAAAGAGGCACTTTTCAAAATACACTGTATTCGTGCCATGTAATGGATGTTCACACCATCATATATGATGATTTTTGCAGGAGCAGTGAGCAAATAGGTTGTAAGTCAGTGTTACGTAACTGCCTGGCTTTAGCAAACTTGGGGCGAAGTGTGAAGGAAAAGTCTCATTCCAGTTTTGCTTTGGACAAAAGGAGGGGCTGGCTATCCCTTCTTTTCAGGGGCATTACTTTGTAGCAGGTTGATCTAAAAAACCAAACCAACAAAACCGAAACAACCTGTTCTTTTAGAGTAAGAGCCAATTACTCTGTATATGGTGGATATTTGTATTTTTCTGTTTCAGTCATGGACTTAAATTCTGGGTACTGAACACTCGATAATTGCTGGGGAATAGTTAGTTAATGCTGTAACCGGATTCATTACATAATCGAAAAACGTTCCTGAGTTAGTGTTGTTTTATTATTTAACTCCACTGTTTTCTAGAAGGGCGTCATTTGGCACAGTTGGAGTTTCTGAAATAACCAAGAGTTGGCATGAAAAAAAAAGTGTTTTTTTTTTTCCCTCAGCAAATAAAGCAGTAGTGGGTTAATTCTTCTGTTGCAAAACTGAAACAAACAGGCAGACATTTAAAGATTCTCAGTTGACTGTATGAAATACTGGGTATTGAAGTAAACAGTCACTAAGGTGGAGCTTACAAGCAGGGATCTTTGTGCTTTTTGTACATTCTGGAGATATTAGTATGTTGTGTTTGATGTTCCAGTACAATCAAATGCACTTGCCACAGAAAAAACCCTGCAGCTTCCAGATTGTTTAGGGTGATTTCTAACCATGTACTTGTAAGACAAGCAGAGGCAGGAGGCAAGATACACTTTTCTCAGTGCAAATGTGATCAGCTGCATCTCTGCTATCTGGGCATTCATGTCACTAATGACTACCGTACATTATTTTTCAAGTTTGTGGTGTATGCTTCCCTTACTACTTTATTGTAAATGACCTTTCTTTTGATAATATACTTGCAATTGAGTATCTGTAGTTTTTAATTGCCTCACTTGCAGGTTGTCTTTTTAAACTGTTCTATGACTTTATTCTTCTTTGTATCTGTTCTGTGCAAAATAGTACATAATCTGTCGGCACTATGTCTAGATGCTTCTAGGGCAAAATACTCCTCATTCTTTTTTGTGGCAATAACAATTCAATTGTTATTGAATTTTAGTATAATTATTTTGCCAGACTGTGTGCTCACTTGGCTTACATATTTTTTTATCATTATTATTATTTTTTCTCTTCTGTATTATTCTTTCAGAAACTCCTGCAGAGTTTTGGCAAACTGTTCTATGAGAGTTTTTTTTTTGGAGGAAAAGGGGAGAATGCAGAGGGTGGCATTATTGTCATTTATATAATATTCCAGTAGAAAGTAGTTGCATCATGTATGCTTGCTTTCTGTGACTGTTCATTGGACTTGCCTGAAAATGATATCTTAAAGGTAAATGGCTGAGCAGAAATGAAAAGCAGCCATGCTTTCTGCTTTTGTCTCTGGCTAAAAGGACCATTCAGCATGTGCTTTACAGGGTATTTCCAGCCTGAAATTTAGCCAACTGTTTAAAAATAATGGTAAAAGTAATTCTTTCATTGTTACTGCTCTCAAGTCTTATGGCTTTGCAGTTTTGTTTTCTTGCTCTTGAAGTGTGGATAGTAAACTCTTGGTGTGGAATAGTGTATGCTATATATACTATGTAGTATAAAGTATGAAGCCTGAGAAGAAGGGAAACTGGCTGTGGAGTGTTGTCAAAAGCACATTCTAAACGAGCTAAAAGGTACTTTTTCGTTTTCTTTGGTCTGTTGTTCCAGTTTTTGTAATGACTAAGGCTCTTGGAAACTCTAGGAAGGTAGAGTGTTTTCAGGGAGAAGTATTAAAACCCAGTTTGACAGTGGGCCTTTAAGCTAGCCTTTTATAATTCTGCCTTTCCTCTGTGAAATCCTTTTGGCATGTTGTGGTTCTTTGGCAGTATCCCAGCATGTGATATCACAGATATCAGATGTCTTCTTGCGATTCCTGGCATTTGCAGTGCCGCAGTGGTGCTCTCTGGGGCACCTTAGGTGAACCAAGAAATGTCAGAGAAACTCAGTAGGGAAAGCAGCGTGGTAGAGAAGCAGTCATGTAGGATTGGGAATAGGTGAGCGCCTTCTGTTGAGGAGCGTTCAAATCCTTGTGTTTGGTAATCTGATGCGGAATGTATCCAGCAAACAGATGTGTCTTTGAGTGATATTTACAGATTTTTTTCCCTGACATGCTAGGTATAGGTGCATATCAAAATGAGTGGCAGAACATCACAGGTAAGCTTTTTTCCTTTGCAGTTATCTTTGACGTAAGAAATGGATCATCATTATACGTGGTATTGTTAGGGCTTACTTATTTTAAAGTTGAGGTCCAACGCCAGGCATAAGTACAGATGATATTGCACACATGGAGATATTTGACTCCTCCATAAGATCTGTTGAAAGTTAGTCATACTGCATTGCATTTCTGTCTGTCTCTGGCGAAGTCTGCCTCCTGCCCATATTTGCTGTTGCAGTGTTGAGCAGAGTGCTTTGTGCCGACAGGGCTTTTGTAGTATAGCTAAAAAATAAAAGATTACACGTTGGATGCTTTGACCCGTGTTTTCATCCTGGTTTACCAAGCTTTGAAAGGTAAAACTTGAGTAACATTACTTAATTAGACAATCATAGAAGATGAAGGCATCGAAGAAGAGTTTGCTTGTGTGTTTGCTTGTTTGTTTAGTCAGGGCCTGCAGTTTGTTTTAGATGGAACTCAATGAGTTCATCCTAACCATAAGTACTTCCATGTTATTATCCCAGATCTCCTTTTCTTTCTGCCCCTTCTTTTTTTCTTCTTCCCTTTTTATTTTTTTCTCTTTATTATAATTATTTTGAATTTTCATGCCCAAAATGCCTCAGTGCTGTAAAAAGAGTATGTAGATTGCTTTTGTAAGACTCTTGTTTTGGAAGATGTGCACGTGAGAGCAGGTAATTACTGCCTGGTTTATAGTTGGGCTTCTGCCCCAACTAGCTTAGGATCTAAATTATGCTCTTGCCCCCTGTTAGTGTCTACCATTGGTGTTGTAGAGAAAAATGTGGCAGAAGTAACTGAACGTAAGTGAAGTGGGCAGTTATGGAGTAATTGTTCCATGGGGCATCTATTTGAAATAGCATTAGACCAGAAGGAAAGAGGGGTGTTTTTTTTTTCCAGAATTTAGAAAACCTCAAGCAAGAATTCTTACCTGTGCTTTATAGTTTTCTACTATAGAAATCTACCTTCTTTGGATCATGTTTCTTGTGAGGATACTCAGTTTGATGGAATTTGAAGGCTTTTTCCACACATGAGGAACAGGGTAAAAGAATATAATGTAACTGGCAGAACAAAGAGAGTGAGGGGAAGGGATGTGGTGGATGGGACTGTACAAAGATGGCATATCTGGAGGAATGAGAAGGAGGTTTAAGGTTGGAGCTTTATTTTAATCATTTAGTCTTGAGCAGGTTTTGGCAATACAGTTTTGTGGCCTCATTGGGAATGAGCTTGACAATCAAGAAGGTACTGACAGTGGTCAAGGAGACTGACAAGGGAATGAGTCTAGAATATTTTCTAACCTTTTCAAAGGTTACTTGATCTGGGCCAAATAATAGAAAGTGTGCTAGGTGTTGTCCCTGCCATGTCAACTTTGCCTTGCATACAAAAGGTTTAGTCACAGTCATGGTAGAAGTCATTCGTTACATGTTTGGAACTGTCATAAAATGGAGGTCTGGACTGAACAATAAGTTCTCTTCTAATCTCTTTTGAAAAATTTCACTTTAGCTCTACAATATTTTAATAGAAGGCTAGTTGCACATAGAAATGGGTACAAAAGCAAGGTAGAGGGCTTTTGGAAGGATGGGTTTAGAGTCATTAGAATAGAGGAATCCAGAGTTACAGGAACTTAATCTTTAAGACAAATGGGAGAGGATGAGAAACGTAGACTTGAGTCTTTCCTTCACCTTAATCCATCTTGATGCAGTAGCTTGCCTGTGAGTAGTAACTCTTTTCATGCCAGTTTGGATGGGCCTTTGAGCAACCTGATCTAGTGGATGGAGTTCCTGCCCATGCAGGGGGTTGGAACTAGATGAACTTTAAGGTCCCTTCTGATCCAAGCCAGTCTAGGATGCTATATGTATTTAGCCATCTTTTCCCTTCTATTTGCCCCTTGTAATTTTCTGTTTTCACCTTGTTAAAGGAAGACAAAGTTTTAATTTAAGAAAAATAAAAACAGTTTAAAGAATGATGTAAAGACAGAGTTATGTAGCGCCAGGAGTGGCAACTATTATAGTTTGCAGTGTATTTCTTGGAAGTAGTGTGTGTTAGTGAGAAATCCTGGAAGATTTCTCAGGTGTTCTGTGTGGATCAGGTTTACAGCTTTGAATGAGCAAATTCCTGAAACTGCCTGGGACAGGAATCTGGCCTGTGTATTTTGTTTAGCTTATGTATTAGTCTACATATAGTCAGTATATTTGTCATTAGGTAGTAAAATTCACCTAGGGTGGTGTAGAATGTTTAGCTGTGAGAAGTTTTCAAGTTAATTACATTCTTTCTTCCATTTTTCAGCAATGCACATAGTTATTGAATCTGTCTTGATGGCCGTGGCTCAGGTACTGAGATAGCTATGTCACTTTTTCATAGAAAGTTTTGGAATCCTAGAGCTGGATTGGTGAATAGCTACTATTTTTGGTGGTTCTATTGCTTCCCTTGGGGGTGCTTTGAAATTGGTTGGCTTGTGTTTAGTATGTTACCGGAAAGTCAGAGCTTCTGAACTGTGGTGTATAGTCAAGAATTGCTGTTGCCAGTTGTGACATCTGCTGCATTTGCCCCTGTGGATGAAGATTGTTTGCTATGCTTTCCGTGGTAATAGCTGGGAAGAATGAAGGTTAGGGGGGAGGTAGTTCTCCTGGTCATTCACAGACCAGCATACAGTTAATATGTAAACAATCTTCTATTTATATATTTACAACTTCCCCTATGGCTGCCTAAGCATCAGTTTCTGCTGCTGACAGCTTCACCAGCACTACAGAGGAGTTTTCATTATTGATGCCTCCAAACATCCAAATAAAGAACTGGCAGTGAATAAGTACTGTATAGATTCTTTTAATTATTAATCAGGACGAAAGGATATTCTCTGAGGTACACAGTTCTGTTCTGAAGACAACTGAAGTCAATAGAAAGTTTTCCATTGAAATAAAAGTCATGAGAAGTATAAGTAAGAATTTGATAGTCCAGTCTGTTCTGTGCCTCCTGTTTTGTGTAGCACTAACCAATTGCTGCTTTGCGTGATCAGGAAGTGTGGGGAAAAGGATGATTTAGAAAAACCAAACTAAGCATTGCAAAATAGTTTTTCATTCTTCAAATTGTGACTAGTTTTCTGTTAGCTTAGATTACGTGAAACAATGCTAAGCTAAAATCATAGCAATTATAAAAGGCATAAACTTGATTTCTGTACTATTCTTTTACTGGCCAGTCAGTTGTGTTTGACTCCCACTGCTTCCAGATACAGACAAAAATCACAGTTCTGTTGTGTGCAGAGGAAAAAAAACGAGCTAGATGTGTGTTTCATGCCTCTGAAACCCAGCCTACAGTCGGGTAGAGTTTCATCAAACACGCAGCAGCATCATAGGTACTCGTGTGTTAAATTCTATCAGAGCAATGTAGGGTTGGATAATTTTGCAGGTTACTCCACATCCTGTCTGTGTGCTTTTCACTGTCTCCTGTGCCAGAAATTTTGAGGCCAGGAAGCAGATAAAGAAGAGCTACTTGGTATGTTCTGTGGTGTGTAACATGTATCTGTAGGTAAACAGTAGGAGACCTTTATCTGGGGAAGGCTGTCTGGAAGGTCTCCTTTGTAATAGAAAAGCTAACAATGGTTGTGGTCTCTTCAGTAGGTTGGAACAGTAGGCTTGGGTTTTTTTCTGACTGTTCTGTAGCATCCTGTCAGTGAAATTACTTGTGAAGAGTTTAAAAGATGTGTGGTAGTGGTATAGTAAGGGGTAGAGAAGCAGTGGTGCTGATGTTATGTCTCTTAAGGCTACTAGAGAAGCAAGGATAGGGTGGAAGTGACTGCATCTTATATAAAACCATTGTCACTGGGTAAAATAGATGAACTTCTGGGCACACAAAAGGAATTATGTGCTGTTCTTTTGCAAAGCATTTTTCCAGCTGCCCCATAAGCACTTAATGTCAGCACAGAAAGCATCTTCTACATCTGGAGTCCAAAATTAATTTGCAGAATCTTTTCAATAGTTACAAGCTGTACTGAACGAAGATGTATCTTGAAATAATCTCCCCTGGAATCTCTTCTCCAGTCCTTCCAACAGCCTCCTAAGCCAGCTGAACTCACCAGTAGCAAACTTCCTGCAGATCATCCTATACCCAGGTTGTACCCGAGCAGCAAAAGTGACATTTGCAGACAGAGCTCCATGGCCACCTCAGAATATGTATTCCCAGATAGAATCTCCCAGATTGTAGGAATCTTGTATTTGTACTTTTAAAAGACAGACACTTTGTTTACCACACTTCTTCATGAACATTCACCCCATCCTCATGGGAAGTGGATGGGTGAAATTAAGTGACTTTTAGATACGGGGATGAACTCATAGTCAGTGATCATCAAATCTTCCTCGTAAAACTCAATCCTTAACTCTCTTGTCCTGGCATTCAAAGAAGCATGCCGAATTTTGTCAAGAAGACAAGCCTGGGTGTTTAACCCTTGTGTGTGAGATGGTTAAAGTCATGACCCTGACAAATTGACAAATTACAAAAGAGAGTGTACTCTTAATATCTTGCCTGCACCCCTGCCCTAAAGCTCACATCTTTGCCTTCCTCAGATAATAATTTACCTCTTCCTGTTTTCCCCAGGAGAACTATCTTCTGAGCTTTCCTTCAGCCCTCCTTAACTGCAGTGTCTGCCTGTCTTCTCAGGTTCACACCTTCAACTTTGAAGGTTGGGGAATCTGCACGGTATATATGAGCTTTTGTGTTCAGGAGCTTGTTTGTTACTTACCTTACTTGGGCCAGGGTAGGGGGCAAAAAGTAATTTCCCCCAGATCTCTCTGTAGTCTTTTTAACCGAGTACAAGAAGCAAAAATTTATAAATTCCCTATAAAGAAGTAAGGTCAGAATGCTGGTACAGGAGGATTGAATATTATTTTGAATTGGAAGGTAGCAGCAAAATGTCACCTGCCTTTCTTCAGTGACATGACGCATGATGCTTACGTTATTTCTGAGGCTGTGCAAGGGATTTGATGACTTAGGAGAACCCATTGAGCTGCCAGAGGAGCTGTTTTGCTTAAATACAAGAAAAGTAGGTGTGTGTTTTTTTGACTGTGAAAGCGTCTTGTTAAAAAGCATGACTGTATGACATGAAACTTGCTGTTTTTAAGGTTATTTTTTGACTGTGGTAGCTAACGACCACATGACTGAGTGATAAAGCTTTTCAGTACAATATGGACAGAGATCCTAATGAGCCATCTATTGAATGGGAAAGTGTATAGGATGCTCACACATTTTCTTTGATCCCTTCCCCTCTCCTTGGTGCAGGACTCATTCTCTGTAAGACTGCATTAGAGTCTGGAGGCATCCGAAATCAGGAAGGAGTCTTTTAGAGGAACAACTAAAAGCTACATTGTTGCATGTTCACTGTTTGCAGTTCAGGATGGTGAATGCGAGGCTGGAAATGAAGGTTAGTGGTGTTAAAGGTCAGTCTTTAGGTGTGACAGTAATTTGGGCAGTATGATGAGCTCTGTTTCCTTAGCTCTTGTTTCAGAGTCTGTAAGATAATATGGAGAAATTCTCTGTTTCACAATAGCAGCTTTACTGGGTCAGATCAGGGATCTGTATGTTCCATTGTCATGTTTTCTGCAGGTTAACAACAGATGCCTAGGAACGAAAATAAGAAAAGAGTGATTTTGTAATGATATTTCCCCAAACCACTGACTGTGGAAGGTTGGAAAGGAATTGTGGGATTTCTGGAGTCCAGGATAGTACTTGTGTGTTAGATCTGTTGAGCATTACACATGTCCTTTGAATGTGTCCAGCCATTACTCTGTCACACTATCCTCTATCAAACTCAGCATGGTGAGCATGGAGTACCACAGTTTAACTGCACTTTGTGAGAAGAACAGCTGCCTTTTACTTGCAGTTTTCTTGAGCCTTCTACCTACTATGTAACATGTGTTGGAAGAGATAGTAAATGCTAATTCTGGGATCACATTTTCAGTGTGAATTGTGATTATAATTATCAAGATGCATGGAAATGCGTGTGTGGAAAAACCAAACTGCATACTTTACAAAGAGTTGCACAAATACCAAAGACCTAGTTGAGAACTACTAGGTTAAGTCAGTGAAGTTTTCTTTAAACTGAAAAAACTGTGTGTGTGTGTGTGTGTGTGTGTGTGTGTGTGATGGGACTGCTTTTTGAAGGCCCTAAGAGACAAGTGGACTCCGAAGTGGGATTCTGGGCTGTTAGCAAGTTTTGTTGTCATTTTTAGGGCAGTACATTTTTCACTTTTTGCAGCCTTAAGGAATCATGTGATCTTGTTTTCTGATGTTAAATGTCTGTAGTGTGTAGCTTAGCTTTGGGTTCATTCTATTAATTCAGTATTTGCATTTGGATGCTGAACCTGTTTTATTATACTGTAAATAGACTAAATTATTCTGCATATTACATTTCCCCCGTAGAACTGGTTGTTTGTGAGTTAAGGCTTCCTACTTGGTCATGCTGATGTCTGGATCTACACATCTTTTAAAATCCCGGTGTATTACTGCTGTCAGCAACCAAAGCTGCAGCAGCTTTATTTATTTGTCCTTCCTCAAGGGTTTGGCAGTGGCCAGTTTGGGGGTTAGCCACCAAATGCCAAGGTGCCTGTATGGTAGCTGCAGCAGCATTTCAGTATCTAATGGACCAGGTCACATGCAGTCTCTCATTAAAATATGATTAAAGTATCCTCTTTTGTTTGTTAGATGGAGCCAAGCCCATGCTTTGTGCTGGACCCTTCATTATGTTTGCACTGTGTTTTGAGATGTGTCTCTTGTTTGTGAAGCTGATTGTTCCCACCCCAAGCCCTGGCTGTATTCAAAACTCCACTGAAGATGCCTAGTGTTCAGCTGGCTTTCCGTTGTTCATATCTCCTCCTCTTGCATCACCTAATGATTAAATATGAGGAGATGAAAATGGTGTTTGCTTCCACTTAAAACAGTCTTCTAAAGATAAATATGAACTATGGAGCTACTGTTGTTGACTGGGGGTGTCCTTGTTTTCCTGTACCTCTGTTACTTAACTACCAAAGGCTGTTGTCTTTTTTTATTCTATTTTTAAAATTTAATTAATAAGCTGGTTTTAAAGTTAGAGAACCAGCATAAATTACATTGCTACTTTGCCACAACCACCTGTGCTAGTACATAAATAATGAGAGAATAACAAAAACTTACAACTAAAAAAAACTGAGAAGATTTAGTTGTGCTTTCTAAGACAAGCCACTTTATCTTGCCTGGAAGTGGAAATCCTGGGCTGCTGTTTAGGTTTACTTTTTGTGAAACATGGAAATTGGTATGCTTCAAGCTCAGAAACTCAGCATGAATCCACAAATTTAATTTGTCTTTGGTTTGGTATAGCCTTGACAGTACCTATGGAAAGCATAAACTTAATGGGAACATGATGTAGTTGATCAGCATAACCAGCTGGAGAAGGACAGCTGACTTCTTGTGGTTGTTGGAACTTGGAGCAAATGAAGAGTATCGTTTCTAAGTCAACATGTTGCAGAAGAAGAGGGATAGAAAATGCTATGCAAGTTCTTAGATCTGGCTTTTCTTTTGACACTCTGTGAAATCAGATGATTTGGCACTTGTAACTACTGTGGGTAAGAGGCGTTCATAAGAAATAAAATAAAATGTATATGTGGCAGTGGTGGGGGAGGCGTCTGTTCTGAAAACATCTGAGATGCTGGAAAGTGTGTCCCCAGTGGGAAAGAGAAATTGCATAGCTGGCACAGAGGCTCGCTTCTTATGCATATGTGGCCATATTTAGCAAAGGATCAACACTAGGAACAGAATTATTAGAGAAGCGAGTAGCTGGAGGAATTGAACATAAAGGAAATTATTTGTATCTTGCCCGTTCATTTGGTTTAGCCAGACGATACTGTGGGAGGGTTGCTAACTCCATACTAGCTGCATCTTGAGATGGGTTTCAGAAGGTAAATGTTTGATTTAAAGCTCCACAGCTGCTGTTACCTGTGTTTGTGTGTGCCTGCCTTCTCCCTTCAGGTAAGAGATGAACATGCATGAATGAAAATGTTCGTCACAACTTCTAAGACTGGTTTGGAAAGACCCAGTTCAGCACTTGATGGAACAAGGTGCAGGATGCTGTATGTAGTGCCTGAGGGAAGCTTTTGGTTTCTAGTACATGTTGCAAACGTTCATGTGTGTAAGTAAAG
Source organism: Agapornis canus (assembly GCA_036873685.1). Lineage (NCBI taxonomy): Eukaryota > Metazoa > Chordata > Aves > Psittaciformes > Psittacidae > Agapornis > Agapornis canus. The sequence continues at coordinate 10,928 of JBAFWW010006684.1, forward strand.
CAAACAAAAAACAATTAAAAAAACCCCAACAACCAAAAACCACACAAAACCCCAACAAAATCCAAAAGCAACACCACTTGTATGTAAAGAAAACTGTCTGACTGGCAAATACGCGTTAGTATAGTAATGTAGTTTATAACAATTATTTGCACCTCTGTGGCAGTTTTTAGTTTATTGTGGTTTTGTTGCCATACAACAGATTATCTAAATAAATAAATTAATGTGTGAGAATTAAAATATTGTTTCTAAGGAGACAGCCAGAAGGAATGCTTTCAAAGTTTTTAGGAGCCATTAATCCCTCCTCCCCTCCCCCCCCCTTTGATTTTTTAAGAAGTGGTTCTTTTTGTTGCACTCATCAAGACTCATTTTGAAAGACTTATTTTTCTTGTTTTGGCAAGCTAGTTGATCAGTGCCACTGGCAAGGAACTAACATGGAGCAACAAAGAATTTCTTTCTGGATAAAAACTGTATTTGAGGCCGTCTTGGAGCACTTTGTGAACTAGAGTAGAAACTCTTGTGTGTGAGAGGCCATTCAAGTTAAGTTGCACGTTTTCCTCCCCAAAATTAGCATACCAGAGTACTTTATTGCAGAGTGTTTAGAATACTTTGTTCAAGAAATAACAGTAAGTTGAAGATTGCTAGCTGAGGATCTGTAATGATGCCAACTGACTCTTTTTTAATGAAAGCTTTGTATACATAACAGGATGAGTCATCACTGGAGAGTTCTGAAAGTGTTTGGCATCCTGAAGAATCTTCTTGTGTGTCTCTGCCGCACAAAAAAAGTATTTTGGTCTTGAAACTGCCTTAAGAAGTATTGCAATAACTGGAAGCTCGAGGGAAGGGTTTTCTAATGCGGCTTAAGTCTTTAGTTTCTATCATTGTTTTAAAAGTATTTTGGTATTCTTAGATCTTCCTGAACAATAGTATGAAAATTCCTAGAGCAGTTTTGTTGGCTGTTAATTTCTTTTTAAGGTGTGCTTGTAGAGGTGTCTTTTTAAGACGTGCTTCTTTTATAAATTCGTTTTTAAAATCCTGTTGCTTTATTCAAACAGGGTCCCTCTTGTAAACCAGCGGCAGCTGCTTATCTAAGTTGTACTTATTTAAAGCACGTTTTCTTTTGATACAGTTGTGCAGAAGAAGTGGTTGGCCTTGGTAATTTTTGTTGTGTCTCTTAAGAAACTGCTATCTTACAAAGTTTAAGGTTTTTCCTGTGTATTAGGAACATCAGTAGTTGCTGATGTCCTCACTCAGAGCAACTCCTTGATAAAAACAAACAGAAACCTCTGTTAGTGTTCAAGGTGATTGTAAGTAATGCATCAGACCAGCATTGTCTTTTGCCCTTGATTTTTTCCTAATGGTGTGAAACCTGTTTTGTATAATGTTGAGGTTGAATTTTGCAGCTGTAAAAGAGGGTAGCAAGTGTAATTGTATTTGAGATCTTTAGGAATGTATGAAATTTTCCAGTATTGTTTTCCCCAGTTCATTGTTCAGCAGTGTGTCTTCTGAGACATGCTGTAATGAATTAAAAAAATCAGAACCATTAATGGGTTTTTTCATGCCTTGCAGTACTGATAATATATATTATTAGGTATTAAATTGAGTAGCTTTAGAGTTTGTAAATTTCCTTGGCTGAACCTGAATATGAAATATATGGCCAAGGAAACCTGGAAAAAAGGAAGTCTTCAGGAGAATTCATGAAGAAGCTCTTATGGGGAGGAGCTCTACTCCAAAATACTGTAGTTCTTCCACCAAAACTCCCATTTCCAGCTGCTCAGATGAAAAAAGTTTCCCTTGGTAATGTGGTTGGTTCAGTATCCCTTTTACTGTAGGATGCAGATGCAGAGAAGAAAATCAGTATTTGTTCCTCTGTCAGATAATGTTACATGCTTGTTTTGGTGCTTGCAGCCAGAACATTGGTGCCTGAAATTTCTGTGTGTCTTAGATTTTCTCTCAAGTCTTGAGAATTAAAGTATCCTAGAATACCCATTTTTTTCCAGTATGCTGAATGCTGCAGATCCTGGATGCTGGTGTAGCTTGCTTAACTTTGTGGTGAAAAGGCATCTCTAGTGGAATCTATAATTAAAACAGGAAAAATGTACATGGAGAATGAGAGGTGGTGGAGGTTATTGAAGGTTTCCCGCCTCATCAGGTTCCCTGGTAATCTACCTACCCATGTTTTGCTGAAAATGGAAACTTCCTAGTTAGCTTTATATTTACAGGGCATTTAAGGCTACGAATCCAGAGATCTGTTCTGCTGGCAGCAGTGACTTAAGCAGTCACCTTTTATTGCAGCTGCTCAGCACTGTTCATCTGCCAGTGCAACTGCTAGCATGCCTGCATGGAGGACCTGGCTGCAAACTCACTTGCAACATTATAACCTTGATTTGTAAAGGGTACCTGCAGCTTACCTGTTGCTTCAGGTAAATATTTGACCCTTGTCCAAGTCCTGTTAGTTTTGCTTTGACCTGTGCTAGCTCTTTGTTATAAAGCTGTAGATTTTGAGAGTAAAACTGTAGTGTTCAGAGAAGAGTTGCTTTTAAAATGGTCTCATCAATGGAGATTAGTTTAAAAATACAGGGATCTAATGTTTTTCTTTCTTGTAAGATTTACTTAGCCTTTACCTTTTTAAGCTTTAAGGTCAATGTTTCACTTTCTGTTGTATAGTTTTTAACTAGTACTTCTGCTTTTACCGGGTTTTTTTTTTCCTACTTAATAATTCGTGACAGAATTTTAGATCTTGTAAAATTGTAACCTTTATAAGTAAGTTCAGATTTAAAACGGTTCAGAACTGCAGGAAAAAAGGCAAGACTTGGTGTAGTATTAATGTCTTTATCGTGTCAGTAACATCGTCAGCAATCAAGCATCCCCTGTTGCGCCTACATCTGTTTTACTTGCCAGTGAACTAAACCTTCCGCAAGCCAAGGCATGCCATGTTGAGGCTACATCCTCATCACATTTAAATTTTGAAGTGAATACCATTATTCAGAATTACCTCAGTATTTTTCAAAGGTTGAGATCCAGGAACCCAGTTTTGATTGTGAAAAAAATAGGTTGTTTCAGATAACAGCTCTAAAAAATCCGTGTTGAGATGTGTTAGTGCTGAGCTTTTAAAATGAGAAGATGTGTTAATAATTCATATATTTTACTTGTGGTTCTTGCAGCACAGTTTGCAAAATGATAGGTATAGGTGCTCTGTGAATGTTTTGTGGAAATTTGTCTTGAAAAATCAGTACAAATGGAGCCATACTTTCGGTCTGTTTGAAATTGCTTGTATCCAAGGAGCAAAACCTGGGTAAAGGTTGGAGCTGGACAGAAATAGTTAACAGCAGACTGTAGGGATTAGCGTTGGGTCCAGCCTTGCTGCTGTGAATGAGCTGGAAGAAGGTGGAGGCAGCAACCTAAGGTATGTATGGAAGTAAATGGATTTGTCAACACAAGGAGAGAGAATATGGAGAACACCAGAAGTTAGGAATATACAAAATACAGAAAAAGGAGAAGGAGGTTTCTCCCAACCTCATCCAACAGCTACAACTACCATTATTGAGTTAGTCAGAGCTGATGGGTTTCCAGGCACTGCACTGATGACAGTGAGAGTCTCGTAATAAAATAATGCAGAAAAGGGACAGCATATAAACGAACGGGGGCTTTTTTCTTTCTTTCCTTCTTTTTTTTACACATAATATTTTAATTACCTCAGATATGTTATGAAGATGAATGCATTACCATTTATTATACAGCTAGACTGTCTAGTGAAAAGCAGGCACATCCATGGGATAGTGCTGCTTCGAGACAACAGTTAACACTCACACCTAAGTTGAAATAAAATCTATAATGGGGAAAAAAAAGTATTGTTGATGAAATGCGGTAGTTTTGAACCTCTCCTATGGAGACAGACTGAGAGAACTGGGCTTGTTCAGCCTGGAGAAAAGAAGACTTCAGGAACACCTTAGAGCAGCTTCCAGTGCCTAGAGGAGCTGACAAGAAAGCTGGAGAGGTACTTTTTACAAGGGCATATAGTGATGGATGGGACAAGGGGGAGTGGCTTTAAACTGATAAAAAGGGAGATTTGGATAAGGGAGATGCTCTTCATTATGAGAGTGGTGAGAGCCTGGCACAGGTTGCCCAGGAAGGCTGTGGCTGCCCCACATCTGGCCAGGCTGGATGGGGATCTGATCAACCTGGTCTAGTGGAAGGTGTCCCTGCCTGTGGCAGGGGGGGTTTGGAACTAGATGATCTTTAAAGTACCTTCCAAGCTAAACCATTCTGAGAGTCTATGATATTTAAAACCTAGTACTTTTTATTTTTATATTAAAAAAATATTAAACCCATTGTATCTTGTAGATGGTAGTATAACAGTAACTGTGTCTTTTAGGAAGAGATTGTGTTCTAGGAACTCTGAGAACAAAGTTATACTCAGAGAAGATAGGGCATTTTTATGAAATACCATTTTCTAGAAATAATCTCTGTAGTCCATAATGGATGAAAACATGTAATAGTTGTTATTATTCTAAATAAATAAATAAAATTACCCACTCTTGAGCTGTCCCAAATGTACCCTCAGCTGCTCTGCAGACACAGACATTGAGACTAGACTACCAGCATTTACCAGCTGTGTGTAAGAGCTACACTGCACGTAAAGGGATTTCACATTTTATTATGTGGGAGGGATGATGTCAGTTTGGTTGATTATGCCCCTTTCAAGCTGCTGTGATAATTACCTGCTTGTTACCAGAAGTGTCGAACCCATTTTCAGTTCTTGTTTGCTTTTGCTGTCATGCCCTAATTGCTACATAATTTTGTCCCTGCCAATTACTACCTTGGAGTTGAATTTTACAGTGAAAAAGTTGTAAGAAGCAATAAAGTAATTGTTTTTTAGGTCTTGTAATTTCAATAGAATATTTTATTATGCTACAAAGTATATTGAAACACATGCTGCTTGCTTCTATGAGGCAGTGAAATCCCATGGTTCCCACTGAAATCAGGAGGTTGTGGAAGGCGTGACTTTTTGGGGGAGCAAGCCCCTTGCTGTCGAGCTGGCTGTCATACATGTCTTCATGGTTAAGTATGCAAAAGTGAAGAAGTGAGCAGAATAGATGGCTTCTAACTTTTTATTTTGGAAATAAAGATACTTACTACATTCTTTAGAGGCAGGAACTCATAGGTTTGATGTTGTTTTTCTTACTCCTTCCTTTCCTTCTTTTTCATCCTGTCTATTATCCACAATGTGAGTTTTAAAAGTTGCCTTTGATGTAGATACCAGGTCATCTGGTATGATCTTTTAGCCATAGTAGTCTATAAAGATGTAAAGTAAATGGATTTTTTTAAAGGAGTTGAGCCTAACAGTGTCTTATATTCTGATTAAAGTATTCATTTGAATTATTCAGTGGAATAAAGCCTGCAGTAATTGGGTTAAGGGCTGGCTGACCAAGCACTTTGTTGTCTTTGGGAGCTGTCATCACCTTGCTTTAGGTTTTTTGGGTGGTCTTCCAGCAGTAAAGCCTGGTATTAGTCAATAACAATTACTGCTGTTGAAATCTGTATATGGAAGGACACGGGTGAGCATAGGGAAGGGGCTAAAGTGGGATTTGGATTAAGCACAGTTGAACAAAATGCTCTTTAGAATAAGGAGAGAGATGGTGTCACCATGTCAAGGTGTTGGTGTGGTGCTACAGGCTGGAAAGGAGTATTTCTGGAAAGAGATTTAGACTGTGGGATGTTTGTGGCTGAAGGTGTTCATCACAGAGTTTCAGAAACGTTGGCAGGAAGTCAGGAGATGGACCAAAGGCTGCAGAAAGCCTGAAGAAGATTTCTTCGGTGAGAAAGGCAAAGTCCACTGGGTTACGGGAGGTTGGGGAATCTAAACCATAAAACTAAGTAATAGCTGGATTACAGTGGATAATATCTTCAGTGGACAAACCCCTGGGTTCTGAAAGGTTCCCTAATGTAACGGGAAAAGGCACAAGAGCCAGCAGTTGAAAACTGAAACCAGAGGAGTTCACATAGGAAAAGAGCATGAATTCATAAGGAGGAACAAATGACAAAGGATATGGCAAAGAGAGTGCGTTTCTGAAAGGTGGGCTTCAATGAATTGCAGTTATTGAGTGATGTTTACGGATATTAGAGTCGTGTGGATAATGATTCTGGCATTGTATCCAGTGAGTCTGGGAGCAGTTGGACTTCTGTTTTGATAGCCCTCTCTTTAGCAGCTTTTTCATGGTGGTGTAATAAACGCTAGAGATCTTTTGCAGTCAAAGAGTCTTTTCAAATGTAATCTTTAATACATTGATTGCAAAATACAAATGGTTCCTAAGATACTGAGGACGTAGTATAGCTTGATTTTAATTCTTCTGTCATGAAAGCTTTCAAGTACTTTAGGGGAGAAATCTCAGCATGCAGAAATGCAGGAAAAAAAATTGTGCAGAAGTAATAATGTAACAAACGCTAGTAATCTTATTGCTGAAATTCCTGTGTGGCCAGACTGTGAGCCTAGCCCCTGCTCTGTCCTGTCATAATAGCAAGACAGTACTTGGGTAAATCTGAGGAGCCTTAGAGCTGCTGTAAGTTGCAGGTATAGCTGTTCTAGAGCTTCTCTGCCAGCTTTTGATACCAGGTAGTATTTCTGGAAGGTTTGATTAAGATAATTTTTGAGGCTGTGTGGTCTGGTGAGTAGAACGGAGTTTTTATTCTGTGAATGTTAATTAGAAGCATATGTGTTATATGTAAAAAGCAAGCTGAAATAAAAGTATAAATATCTAAGAAGCTGTCATTCCAGAAGGTCTGTGCTCAGAAAAGATTAAGTAAATATACAAATAGTCCCATTACAAATCAGCTTCAGTAGCATTGCTGATTATCTTTGTTACTTGTTTTTCTGATGGCTTGTGAAAAAAGTTACAAAGCAAGGGGTTCAGATTCTAATTTCCAAATCTTTTTAGACAGCAGTGGTTAAACTGTCACCAAAAGAAGCCTCACTCACTTTATTCCTCCTCTAGCAGCTTCCTATTGCTGCTCTTCTTCCTTGCTGCTTCCAACACAAATGTTAGTGAACCTCCAGTGAATTAAATAAACTGATCTGGATTAATTTTCCTGGGTATCAATTCAGTCTGTGTTAATTCTTAAACTTGAACGTTATTTCTACATCTTCAGGTTAGTGTGTTTGAATCCTGGTCATTTTAGCATAATTCTTCACACTGACCATGAATTTTGGGAATTAATTTCCTGTTACCTTAAAAGCACATTTTGTTGCCTGTTTAAACTGAGGGTATCTGTGGAACTGGAGAGAAGTTGCAGAACTTGAAGACCTTTTACAGCTTGCACTGCAGTAAATGGAGTAAGCTTACTGCTTGGGTGTCCTTGGATGATGGCCTCAGAGGAACTTGACCTGCAGGTATCAGTTGGTCATCTTGGATGACTTCCATTGTAGTAGCTGCTGTAACAAGGTTCACTGGATACATGCCCCTATCGTATGACACAGATACAATTTTGTTTATAACTCTGACCTGTATCATATGACGTATGCTGAGCAGTAGATCGTTCTTTAGGTAGCAGTTCTGCCACAGCCTGATCTCATCTGATGCTGGGGGGTATGAAGGTGGTGAGCAGGTCGTAGCAATCCTCTAGCACCAAGTGTTGGAAACCCCATCTATTTATTACTTTTTTTTTCCCCCCATGTTTTTCTTTAAGGGCATATTAAAGATACAGTGGAATAATAATTAAACAAAACCCAACATGAATTCATTTGTTTAGTGCAAAAAGCAGCTTGGTATGGTTTGAGTAGGCTTGACTAAAAAGAGGTGAAACGCTGAGAACGTTGATGTACAGCAGTAATCACTGACCCAAATAAAGATGATAATTCCACAGTTCTTGGAACAGAAGCATAGAAGTTCCCTATTTGAATTATTTGGGGCTATCTGTAACATATCAGTAATTGTCAGAAGGCAAATTTGTGTCTCCAGGTTAGAAGAATCTTCTTCAGGGATGGGAAGAAAGTGTTGGACTGTTTTGTTTGCAGAATGCAGCATTTCTGCCTTACCCATGCCCCTAGAGATTGATATGTCTGTTTATACAGAAGCTTTTAAACATGCTTGAAGATTTGTATTAGTTGTGACTGCTCTTTGGAGCGTTGCTTATTATGCTATTTGTATTGTTGTTTGTATTTCACAATAGGATTTCCAGAGTTTTATTTACTCTGGTATAAAAATAGTTTCCATGATCTGGCTTTTAGGATTTACTTCTAGTTAGGAAACAATTTCGTTAAAAGAAAAACAATTCATGTGAATTGCAAATTTACAACGACACCCATCGGATTACATTGCCCATTTTCTTTTTAGGTCTATTTTTATTCTTCTGAGGTTTTCCAAGCCTTCTGAGTAAGTTCTAATGGATTTTTAATTAGTGAGCAGATCTTGTGTTTTTTTCCCTTTGGCTTTCCTAGGCTTAGCAGTTTTACTGAAAGAAAAATATTTCATAATACTTGTTGACATTATCTGAAATAAAAATGCATTGCTTTATAAGGAGCACTAAGGGTGCTAACAGATGGAAAAGCTATGTGGTGATATGACATTCATTTCTGTTGTGTGTTTTTCCTGTCTGAATCCATTTTGGGTGAGTAATGTCAAACTAGTGAACATGCAAGAAGTGCTTTTCTTACATGCCATCAATTAATTTGGGTATTATTAAGAAAGTTCTACCTAGTGGTTTCTAAGTTAGCATTTGCATAAAAGCAGGTTATTTATATGACTTTGGGTACTGCCATTCCTTTCATGTACTGATCCTTCTAGTTCAAGCTTTAGTGCTTGTTGGGGGAAGCAGTAGGGAAATACACTGATGTTGTTTCCTGTAGGTTGTTCATTGCCTTTTGTAAGCAGAAGTTTGAGTGAAGTTGGAGGGTGGATGCCTTTCTCAGGGAATCCTGTAGCATGCACTGAGGGGCAGACTGGTGGGGGCTTTTGTGATATTGTGGGGTCAGAAATCTGTCCAAAGTGTAAGAATGGAGTTATTTTCCATGTAATCTCCAGAAGGACTTGTGTTTGCTACTAGGTCTAAAGATATGAGTAAGATTGATTTGAGGTGAAAGATACTGAGCTTTATTTGATGAGAAAGCATGGGGTGTTCTGGGTTGGCTGATGCATTTTGATGGATGTTAAGATCTGTAAGCCTTGCAAAACGATGCCATGTGAGTGGAATTTAGTTTAACTATTGTATCAATTTATTTAAGAGGTGAGTATTTTCATCCTCTTTTGAGCATCTTAACTGAATTAACAATAAGTCAAAGCAGTGGTTGGAGCTGTTCATGAGCATTGTATGGTGACACTACTGCTGGGGATAAACCTGATTTTTGGTGTAGAAACCCAAACATTGGTTGGTTGTTTACCTGCACTGTGTGTGGCTGGGTATTGAGGCAGGCGGCAGAGTCTGCACCTGCGATTAATCTGTCCAGGGAGAATACTGAGCATGAGCAGACATGCATTTCTGAAAGAGTCTTCACAATTTTCCTGTGGTAAGGCTCCAGCAGACTGCAAAGTTTCAAAAGGAAATCTTTGAAAATGACTCTTAATTAATGGTGCTAAAATTACAAAAATCTGTTCACAGAGACCAAAACTTCCACCAAGTTCCCAGTACTTGGCAGCTGTTTCTCATGCATGATGACTCAGATCTGCTGAATTTAATGTTCGGGATCTTGAAATCACCAGACATGAGGATTACAGTCCTTACCATTGTATTGTCACCCTTACTCAGAAGTGAGTAGCAGGCAAACCCTGCAATATATGAAGGAGCAAGTAGCTGGGTAGTGTTTAATTCTTAAGAACAGACATGAGCTTGGTGCTTTTGTGGGTAAAAAATAGTGGGCTTCATGGCTGTTGAGTTGAAACTTGTCATAGTCATCGTCATGGAGAAACAAATCTTGTGTTCGCATGCAAGTGGATGCTTATGCTCCCCATCAAGAAAAAGCATTTGATGCAGTATTTTGATGCAGCTTTATTAATTCAAAGGAAAGAGAAGTGTGGACAAGTACAGCGTGTGATGGTGCAGCTGCACATGTGAAACTCTTGTAGAGACTGGCAGATTATGGTTTTGATAATGACAGTGGTCTCTCAACTGTTAATGTTGCTATTTCATTCTTGCCTGCTCAGATAGAACATGTGAAAACATTCAGTGGTCATGATAAGCATTATTTAGCAAATTCATTGAAGAGCCTCACATTAACTTGTCAGGAGGAATCTTAAGTATATAGCCATTTCCAGGTCTGGGGTCAGGTAGATACACAGAATTAGGTTGGAGACACGCAGATGGCTCTACTTGTAGTTGCTGGTGCTCCGAAGGATTTGTCTTAATTTGGGTCCAGAAAAGGTTTTAAAAAATACTTCAGGTGCTCAAATTCTAGTGTTATTTTGCATCATTTTGGTAGCGAATAAGGCTCAGTGCATTGCTAACAAATGTATGAAGGATGCCATTTGTGCAAAACTGCAAATCCATAAGATGTCGGAAGGTCATAATTGCATCAGCAGGTTTTTTGTAATCACTTCTGAAATGCGTGTGATGGTTAAGGTCTGCATGTAGTGGGTTTCTGTTACAAAACTGAAATTATAAACTGCAGGTCCCATAGACTGCCTCTCAGTGGGAAGGTAGTTCTTGAGAAAATAGGAACCCGTAGCAATTTTTGATGCAGTCTATTGATCAGTTAACTTGACAGATATTTGACTGAAAGTTATTTTTACTTACAGAATTTATAGATGTCTAAACTGTCAGTTTGAAAAGTAAAAAAGAAAGCTGAATGATCTGAAAGCCTTTTATATGATTTCTCACTCTGTTATTCGAACTGTCTCCGAATCTGAACTCTCCGTACGTGTATGTGAGGCAACCTTGCTTCATGCATTTAACATCAAACTCAGATTTAGCTTGTAATGGTATCACAAAAAGGTGTGCAGAAGTTCATTGCAGTGTAACTTTGCCTTGCCTCAATATTTCAGTCTATAGTTGTAGCAGAGCTATGATTTCATGGGTATTTTATGGGCTCATGTGAAAAGTTTATTATTTGATGTGCCTGCAACTGTTAATGAATCCTTCTGATTTGATCCTTGGCTCCAGTAAGGAGGTTCCCAGATAGGAAGCAACTTGTGAAGATTTCATGGTCTTGTTAGTAAAGGTTTGTTTCAGCTATGATAGTCTTCATCTGCTTTATCTTTTAAAAGAGCAGTTTCAGACTCAAACTGAACAACTGTAACTTCAGGGGAGAGCAGGGAAAACACTGAAGATGGTCGCCTTGGCCAGACCAGCCTCATCACCCAATAGGGTGTAGCTTCAGGCTCCTGGATCTGGTGGCCTTCTGCAAAACAGAGTTGAGATTGAGACTTTCCAACAGCGAGATGCCATTCCTGTTTATTGTAATTATGCCTCTTTGATTTGGGTAGACAGTTCTGAGGAGTGCCTGCCGGCAGGACATCCTGTTAGCCTTTTCTTTGTCTCCCATGGAAGGTTGTTTTGCTCCAGTACTGGCCTGAGAACCCACATGGTACAGGTAACTGTGCCAGGAAAGCTGAAGTTGAAAATACCAACCAGGATGAACCAAACTTCACATTCATTTAAAAGTACTGATTTAGTCTTTGCGTTGTTGTTAGAACTGTGCAGTGCAAATTTGTTCTGACAGTCAGTATTTTACTCAGAACCTGCCTAGGACAGCCTTTATTTTCTTCGGGATCTCTGCATTCATCAGTCAGTTTCCCTTGTATTTGCTTACTTTTTGTGAACTTTTTGTGAGCATACTCCAGAATGAAAGCAAAGGTGCATCTACAACATTCAGTACAACTAATCTTTGGAAGACTCCTATTTGCATTTCTTTGGGTAGCATAGGAAATCTCTGACAAATCTCTGACTCCTTTTCACAAGGGAGTGCTGGAAAAGTTTAGATAAGAATCATGAAGCTCAGGCTAGCTTCTTTTTATGCTTTTTCTCAGACATCCCTGATCTCAAAGACTGTAATAGTTTCTTATTTCAGTGCTCTCAGTAATAACTGTATAAAATATATATGAAAAAGGGTTCAGTTCTGAACATGTTACAGCCTGGGTGAATGAATAATGTTGAGTGAATGAATAATGTCTTGTAGATCATTATTGGTTAAAGGAGATGTAAGATGGAAAGCTGCAATGTTTTGTTTTTAAATGTGAGCTGGGTTACTTCTCTTTCATGTAGTAATTTATGAAAAGGCTCTTATGCTTTATAAATTAGAAGTATTAAGATACACACTTTTCCTTTGATTGCACCAGGAGATTAGTAGGCAATATTGAGTATATTTTTGGATCTTTTAATAATGACACTGAGGGTTGAGCAAGTTCTATAATGAGATTATAATTGAAGTCTACTTCTGTAGATGTTAAACAAAAGCAGTTTCCTACGGTCTTTCACTTCTCTCTCACTACTAAAATGTCAGCCTTTTTTCACCTTTGCATCACTTGTTTCTGTTGCACATCTGTTCCATACATCAGTCCTTCTGCCTGTAATACATGCATATATAATAGAAGAGGAAATAGGAAGAAAGTGTATACTGAGTTCTTCTTTTTTAATATCTTTAAGAAATGTTGCAGAGAGAAGTGCAGGAAATACTTTCACCTGTTACTGGTTGCTCAATCAAAAAGTCCTCTTAGAAGTCTTAAATCAGAATCAGTTTGAAGCTGGAATCAGTATGATAGCAAGTTTCCTGTTTTAGACTTGTTAATGTTTAGAGCTGTTGCAATTAATTCTAGCTAGGCTGTCATCTGCCTTGCTTCCAGAGCCGCTTTTATTCATTTTATTCAGATTTGGATGTAGAATTTTCTCAACTCTTAGCAGTAATAAAGACTGTATTGACAAGTAGTGTTCAGAGAGGGGGGAAAAAACTCCACCTTTCCTTGTAGGTATTTCAGTGAATTGATTCTTTCTTGCTTGCTGTGCTTCCATTCACATGGGGCTACTAGCTGAACCGTAGGTATTCTAACTTGTATTTAAGCACAGTTAAACTTTTATTGCTGTACTTACGGCATGTGCTTTTGCACTCCTGTTAAAAAGATTCTCGAAAAGGCAGTAACAGCTTTCACTGTTGTGTGAACATTAATTTGTTACTAGCCATGGTGACGACAGCACTAATTGAACCTTTTTATAAATCATTTCTGTACCATCTTCCAGGGTACAGCAGTGGACAGATGTTCATTTAACAAGACATCTGTGCTGGTTTAGGATGCTACTGTATCCCAGATGTTACACTGCTTTTAAGGTTATTGGCCCTGTTTTATGTATTTAGTACCATCATTTTGCTCAGTAGTTTGCAAAGCGTAGGAAGGAAGTTAGTTTCTCTCCTGGATGATCTAGAGGTTTCAGCGTTTGAGAAAGAGGGGGAGCTCTCGGGAGGTTTGTATGTAAGTACATGTTCTCCTCATCCTGAAACAAAAAGTACTGGATTGGTAAAGTAGTTTCAATGGATGTTCTGAACAAATTGTCACCTGATTCCGCAGGTAGCAACTTAGAGGGGAGAACTTGCAGGAACTGGTGTCTGGCAGTAACTTCTGGGTAGTCATAAAGTAGCAGCCTGGCAGTGACAGGCAGCTGAGGATAGCTACTTTGTCAGTTATTTCATGTTGTTCCAGGAGATGTTGGCCCATGGCCTTAGTCCTGATCACTCTGTGGAAAGAGTGAGTAAGATCTGAGATCTACTTTTGACCTACATTGTATTTGTCAGGTGATGGTGGTATTGCTGTCACCCAAAACCAAAAAAACCCAAACACACAAAAAATGTCAGGCATGTTAAAAAAAAAAAAGAAAGAAGTATTATTTGATTCCTGGCAGGTGAATAAGAGACATCTTCATTTTCTCCTGGCATTGGGCATCTGTACCACTCTCCATGTAATTCAGTGGAAGCCACTCAGGTGATCTTCTACCTAGAGAAGAATGACGAGATTTTTGTTTACCCTGATGTATTTAAAGATGGAGATTAATGAAAGGCATTAGCTAAGGAAACTAACTGATAGCAAGTTTAGAAGTAGTTCACATGGGATTTTGACAAATTACTCAATTTTATGGAAATCAGAATAAAATTGTAGACAGTAATTATATTCAACAGGAGGCCTGTGTGTGCAAGAAAGTGTAGTTTTGTCTTGTTGACTTGGTTTCATGAAATGCTGAATGTGCTTTAAACACTTCAAAAAAGTTATATTTCTCTCAGTGGATCTGTTCTTTTAAACATAAAATAGATGTGCTTTTGTTTTTGCCTTCTAAATTGAACTCTGTTGTAGGAAAAAGGCAAGTGAGAAGCCAATTGCGGAAACCCTGGCAGCAGTTCAGCCTGCGTACCAAGCCCTCTGCCTGTTGAACTGACTAATATTTACTGTTGTTTTCTTGTAGTTGGTATTGGTCAGGCTCTGCCTGTACATTTTGTTCCTGGTTAGTAAGCTGTAGGAGATGCAGCTCATCTGGGCTTGATACTTGGCTGTTGTGAGCTGGTGGGGTCTCTGCATGATATGTAAAAGCATATATAAAAGTTACTCCTCCTAGTAAGAAAGTTTGGGATTGTGCTTCGAGATTGTTTTTAGTAGTGCCCTCTTACAAGGGCAGGTAGTGCTAGGACAAGGGAAATGGCTTTAAACTGACAGAGGGTTGATTTAAATTAGATATTAGTAAATTATTTACTGTGAGGGTGCTGAGGCCCTGGCACAGGTTGCCCAGGGAAGCTGTGGCTGCCCCATCCCTGACAGTGTTCAAGGCCAGGTTGGACAGGAATTTTGAGTGGAAGGTGTCCCTGCCCATGGCAGGGGTTTGGAACTAGGTAACCTTTAAGGTCCCTTCCAACCCAAATAAGTCTGGGATTCTATGACCTAGAGTGGAATTAAGGTTATAATGCAATTATAATTGCAATATATAGCAATTATGGTTCATTATTGCCAGGCTTTATGTGAGTGAGGGGCAATAGTCACAGGCTGTTGTTCCATAATTGTTTTAAGGCAACAAAAGCTTCCCCCTCCACTGTCTTGCTCCAGCAGCCTTTTCACATCTTCCTTCAGAAAGATGAACTTCAGACCAAGAAGTCAAGTCCCAGAAGAAAAATGGAGCACAGGTTGCTCTTCCCACTTTTAAGGAGGAGTGGAATAAGTAAATAGAAAAATAAACAATTCACAGTGTTTGCCAGTGTAAAAAAAATCTAGTGTTATGCAAACCAGCCAGAGCTTTATGAAAAACCTATTAAATAAAATGTATAAATTTAATACAAATAACATTAAGCAATACATTCTTATTACAGATGTTGATCGCAATGATTAGGGATGCTATATGGCCGCCTCAGATGGTGTTTTCTGGGAAAACACTAAATTATAGCTGTCACTACAGTATATATTTTACTGTTCTGTGACTTGAATTATTTCTTTCTCGAAGCCAAGCATAAATTTGTAGACTATAAAATCTCTTCTTATGTCTGTGAAAGCAATGTAGCTAGAAAAAATAAGTTAATGATATAATCCAGTGGTTTTTCCACCACTTCTTCATTTTTACTTAAAACCTGCATGGCATTATGAAGGCTTTGTAGAGTATTTGGCAGAAGGGAATGGCAAGGAAACACCAGACGTAGTTGTACCTTTTGCTGAAAGAAGCAATTATGTTGAATTAATTAAAACTTCTGATTTTCCTTAATGTTAAATAGGTTGCTGAAATACAGTAGGGAGTTCAAGGAGTTGAACAGTGCTCTTGTTTAAACAAACTATTTAAAAGGCATTGTGAGGTAGTTTGATGCTTAATACATGACATGTAGTCTTAATAGAAAATCTAAAGTTGTATTAAACAAACATGAACAGTCATCATCTGCTATCCAGTGACCTTCACCTACAGGGCTGTGTTGGAGAATACTGAGATGGGTACTTATGAAGAATATGGAATTACCATTTGTGTCTGTGATTATTTCAAAGTAATCCTGGTTTAGTACAAAGTTGTAACTTTGTGTTGCAGAGGATACTTGGTAGAAGAATAATTGGGATAGGATTTAGAAATAATCCTTGTTCTTAGCTGTTTGTGTTCTGTAAAGCTTTTCAGCATCCCTACACCAAGGAGAGTGATTTCACTTACGTGCATTCCCACCCTTTGCGTTTCGTGCTGGCTGATGTGCTGGTATCTTGTGAAAAGCTATGAGAAATGTAATACTTAAATGCTCTAGTTTTCTTACCAGCTGCATTGGTTATCTGAGTGTTAGAAGAGTGTTACCTCTTTCTTGCTGTATCTCAACCTTGCTGGAAGAGCTTGTTCTATCCAAGGAGTATTATGTTCCATTTGCTCTCTTTCCTACTCTTCATTATGAATGAGAAGAAATCTGTGTGATGATCTCTGATGCTGCTGCAAGAAACATTTGTGTCCTTCCATCTCATCTAGTGGAAGGTGTCTCTTCCTGTGCAGGGGGGATTCGGACTTAAGGTCCCTTCCGACCCAAGCCATGCTATGATTTGGTGATTCTTCAAAGGTTCCAAAACCTCTCATTTGAATTTTTCTTTTCCTCCTTTGCAGAGACAAAACCCAACACAATATGAAGAGATCTTTTTGTTACGTAGCCCAAGGTGTGTTGCTTCCCTGCTCTTCTAGCAGGAGAGCAACATGTATGCCATATTACCCATTTTGATCCACAAGAATGAAAGGCATTGCACGATAGTGTTTATTTCATAGCCAGTTTAGCAGCTCTGGTTCTGCGGAAATAATTTGGAGAGATTTAAGAATTATGAAAAAAGAAAAAAAAGGAAGTGCTGGTTTTGGAATGATTTCATCACTTCAGAAACCTCCAAACAAACCTTTTCCCCGCACTCCAAAAATAAACCCAAATAAACCCAAACCCCTCCATGAAGGAGGAACTGGAGGGGTTTTGTTGCTGGGTGGGGAGGACAAGCAGGGTGCTGGTGTATTGGCTCGCATGGCATCTTGACTCAAGGCATGGTGGTGGGGTGAATGGTTGCCTGGGAGCTCTGGGACATTGGAACTGCTGAGATGCCCCAGACCACTCAGAATTTGTGTACTTGGAATCAGGAGCTACCAGGGTCTCCCAGGCTTTCTGTCAGCACACCAGGCACCTTGCCAAGTAGCCTGAAAATTTGGGAGGCGAGGTGCCAAGCTCTTGGCTCCCTTTCAAATGGGCTGCTGAACAGCTGGGAATCTGGATGCTTGGGCTTCTCAACAGCCCACCACGTTAGTTGCTGAAGAGCCAGGCAGGGAAATAAGGCTGGAATTTGTGGCATAAACCTGTCTCTTTTCCATCAAACCTTGGTTGAAATTGAAACAAATCTGTTGGATACTTTAGTTTTGATGGGCTGTCCTCACATGATTACTTTTTTAACGTGATAACGTCTAGTCGTGTCTCATAACATTTTATGTGTCAAAATATTGGTTCCACTGAAAATAATGTTTCCATTTAATTACGTTAATGTCATTATTATACATATTTCTTCCAAGGATGCTCTGGATGGATTGGTATCTATTTTATAGTGTGCAGAACTGCTGGATGGGTTTTGGATTGTGTTCTCTCATCACTGTCTATAGTTTTGTCCTATGTGGAGTTCGTAACTTAAAATCCTGCTGATTTAATGTATTTTTTGATCAGTAGACGTTTGTTGCTCTATTTTCTTACAAGAATAATCAGAAAAAGTTGAGGGGGTAACTGCTGATGCAAATGTACATTGTTGAGAACATTACTTAGAGCAGGAAAAAAGGCAAGAAAGCTTCTGATTTATACAAGACTCAAATCACAGGTTAACTTAAGCATTGCGTAATTTAGTGCTGATACTTATCCCTCGTATTTATATTATTTAGATGCTAATTTACATTAAAACCTTCTTCAAAAATGTGAAAATGCTTTCAGTTTCAAAAAACCATTCCTTTCTTATCTTTGCAGGCCTCGGAGTAGAGGAAAAACTGCAGTGGAGGATGAAGACAGTATGGATGGTTTGGAGGCAGCAGAAACAGAAAACACTGTGGAAACAGGTAATGAGAGTATAGTGTTGATGCTCTCTCAGAAATGCATTTTAATTCTGCAGGACTTCAGTAGACAACAATTTTTTCTAGAGTTTAGTAGTATGAGATATGCATTTGGGCAGATAGAAGAAAAAGTCTGCATTTAAATCTATATTAAATAAAGCTATTTGAACATGCTGCTTTTAAATAGTCCAGTGGGAGTGTTTTCATAGGCTGTGTAGGCCAGAAAAAGAGGCTCTAACAAAAAAAGAGTTCTACAGCTGTAGCTGCTATTTTTAGAATACCTGCCAAAATACAGTACTGCTATTGACCTGTATCTTAGCAGACTACAGCAGATTATATACCAAAGGGATAATCAGGATAACCAAATGTTACTGCTTGCTACTGCTGCTTAGGAAACAAGATAAATCTCTGTTCTTGTTCTTGTAAATATTTGTTGTGATAGTACCCAAATGCTTCAGTTACCAGAGAGATCTCATTGTACTGGACCAAGTACTGTTGTAACAGTCTGTGATTTCTTTTCTGGCAGGTTAGGAGTCTAAAGAGAGAAGCAGATGAGCTAGCACACAAGATAAAGGCCATGATGAAGAACTGTCATCTCTTTGCCAGGCACATGTCTGTAGCCATTTGCCTGTTTTTAACCAGGATGAATATGTGTAGAAGAATAAAACCTGCCAGGAAAGAAAACCAACAAACCATGGCCAGTTGGCGGAAGTTTGTTGGTTTGACAGAAATAAGCCTTAAAAACGCATTGAGACATAAGGATTTATAAATTTAATTAGGTGGTCCTATATGTGTAATGAGCAAAGTGGAAGGAAGAGCAGAGACACTAATAGCAGAAGTTGGCGGTCAGCATGGCAGTTGGATGAAATGTGCTGGCTGAGTTGAGGAAGTTGTTGAATTACTCTCATAGCCACTCAGTAATGAAGGTAGAATTGTGAAGTCCTTAAAGATGAAGGCAAGAATGTATGCTTAGTGTAGATTTATAGGGAGAACAAGTAGAGCCTTTTTTTTTTCTTTTTTGAAGTGACACTTTGCATACAGGAATATGGTTGCAGTGCTGAAAGCCATAAAAGAGATTGAAATTCTCAAGCGGATTCAGGATGAGCTTTGACTCAATATGTTGGTCTCTTGCTTCTCACTTGCTAGAATGGTGAATGATGCTGAGAAGGCTTTGTACTCAACACTAGGCTTTGG
Organism: Agapornis canus; assembly: GCA_036873685.1. Classification (NCBI taxonomy): domain Eukaryota; kingdom Metazoa; phylum Chordata; class Aves; order Psittaciformes; family Psittacidae; genus Agapornis; species Agapornis canus. Next base: position 30,083 of record JBAFWW010006684.1, read on the forward strand.
GAAGTCACAACTTGTGTTGAATTCAAGTGTTAATGGCTTGTAGAGGGAGTCTGTACATTGGAGCTTAATGCAAGGATGCTTCATTGTTCTGTTCTGTCTGTTGGTTTTGTGCCCCTGGTAATAAGCTGCTGGTGGCAGTGAACTTGGATGGTCTTTGCTAGCTTCAACAAGTAGGTAATTACCAGTTACTAAAGTTGAAAGTGAAACGTTCTAGCAGTTATTTGTAGAAAATCAAGAGTAGGAGCAAGGAAGGCTGGTTCCAGTTGTGTCCTATATTCCATGTATTACTCTTCCTGTCGAATGTGCTAGAAGCAGCATTATGAAAATCGGTAAAGGGGACAGAAAGCGTGATTTTAAGTGGTAATCTTTGTACATTTTAAACATGGGGGGGGGGTTGTTTGGATTTCTTTTGTTTGTCTTGGTTTTGTTTTGGTTTTTTTTTGTTTTTTTTTTTAAATCCAAACCAAAAAGAAATTCAAGCTTAAAAACTGCTGGTACACCCACCCCTATGTAGGCAGGCTAGTGATAGCAGCAATTTCTTTGGCTTTACATGTGATAATTAACAGAGTTCCTCAACAGAGATCTGAGAGCAGTTTTTACTTTGGAGGAGAGAAGGACACATGATTATTTTAAGGCTCTGAAAGTGCATATAGATAAGCCTCTCCATTATTCCTCATGAGAATCATCCTGGCTGTCAGACAGGGCTGATGCTTCCTTCTAAAGGTAAAGGCAGCAGAGGAGCACTGGACTAGAAATCCTCTTAGGCAAAGACTCTGCAGCTGGAAGTGGTGCACTTCAGTGAGAGCCCAAGGTAGTTTTGCAAAGTGTACTCTTAAGTAAAAAAAGCTTGGTAAAAATACACAGATCTGAAATCCCATTTTTACAGGGAAAACCAGAAGACTTGAAGAGCAGTGTCATGGTGAGCCGTTTGCTAGAGACAGAATTGCAATTATGTTATTTTAATAGTTGAATACCACGTGTCTTGATAAAGGTTTAATCGTATTAATTGAAAACGCTGTTGCCTCTGAAACTTACTCTAAGCACTTACCTGTGTTAATAATAAAGTGCGGGAGAAAAGCAATCCCATTTTTTTGGTCCATGTGAAGCTGTGTTAGTCAAATTGAGGTGTATTTCTGTTCTAGTTTATGCATTTCTACTTTGACTAAAAAGGTCTTTTAATTTGTTGTCTTGCAAACAGTGGACTTGCCAACAGTTTGCTGTAGTAGCTGGCAAACCAGAACACAATATAGTAGTATTACAAAACTTGAAATGAGATCATCTGAACATCTTGACATGCAACTTCCGACGTACTTTGAGTCTCCGTATTTCTAGCTTCTTTTCCATTGTGTGGCTCATATGTTGGGAATAATCAGGGATTTTTTTACTTTCTGAGGTTTTTATTTCTTGTTTGTTTGGGTTTGGGAGGTCATTTCTATTTTGTTTTATTTAAGGAGTCCAGCATTACTGGTGCCTATCTGTGAATTAATTTTCATAAAATGAGAGAAGTCCATGTTACTGATGTTGTATTCAGTAGAATGAGCTCAAGTTTTAGGGAGGGGAGCAGTGCAGAAGGGATGGCAACTTTCATTGCAGGGAAAGAAAAGGAGATGCACCATATAATGCATCTAGAATAAAGAGGTGTTTTCTAGCTGTCAAATCTTTTTCCAGGGGGAGAGGCAAAAGGGGATGTAAGTACTAAACATTATACCTTATTTCCATTTGTAATGTTGACACAAATGTTTCTTCAAAAAAGAAAAAAGACAGAAATTCTTCAGAAGTAACTCTTTTATAATGCCAAGGCATGGCTGTTTTAATTGCAGTTTGGGAAACAAGTTACTACCCTTAACAAAATTCTGTAATCTCTTATGTGAAAAGAGGCAGAATTGGAAGCAGAGCAGGGTAGGCTGTGTGCTGCTCTGATCATTTCAGTATGGGTTATTCTCCCCGCCAACTACAGTGATTTCTGAGCCCTGCCTGTTTTCTGCCAAGTGCTGTGTTCTCTTTGGGATAAATGAACGTAGAATTCTTAAGGATGGAAAGAGAGGAGAGATTTGGAATTGGAAAAAGGAAATTCTAGAATTTGGAAAAAAGATCTCTTTGGAGCTAAGTCAACATTTTCCTAAAAGAATAAAAATGGTGCTGGCAAGTGCTTCGACTGAATCAATAGACTTCTAGCTTCTTGTAAACCTCAGGGCAGATTCCTTTCCTTTACCCACCAAGCCCTTTTTCTCTTGCTGATTTCTTGGCTCCTCCCTTAGTGTCTGTTTTGCTTCTGAGCTTCATATTGGTCTTTTCAGCTGTATGTTCCTTCATTTTTCTTCACTGTGCTTCTCACAGTGATGTTGCACTGGTAATTTCCCTATCCAACCAATGCTGAGTTTATCCATCCCTCCCATCATTTTGGCACCTGGAGCATCATAGCATGATTAAGGTTGGCTGGACTTCTGAAGATTGTTTGGTACAGTCCTCTGCTCAAGCAAGGCCACCCAGAGATGGTTGTCCAGGAATATGTTCAGTCAGATTTTGAGTATCTCCAAGGATGGGGACTCTACAACCTGCCTGGGCAACCAGTGCCAGCTCTCTGGTCACCCTCACAGCAAAAAAGTGTTTCTTGATGTTCAGAGGGAACCTCCTGTGTGTGTTTGTCCTCATTGCCTCTGGTCCTGTCAAGACCTTCCAGCTGTCAACATCTTCCACCTTTCTAACTATCTGTAACGTACGGGTTGTTGTAGCATACTGCATTCTCCTGTAGGTCCACTTGTGTTGCTCCTCTCCATAATTTTTTCTTCTGAGGAATGAGTCTCTATAATGGCCAAAACCCACAGAAGTCTGGGGAAGCATGTGGGTTTGTGCACACACGTACATGCCAATATAAATCTGTTAATCTAAAGGAACGAAACATGACAAATATGTCCTGGTAAGCTTTCCTTAGGTTTGGTGTCTCTTAATGAAGCCAAGTCTGTTAATGACGACTTGGCCTCTGGTTCTTTTTCCCATCGTCTGTTAGTTCCTGCAAGTTTTTATGCTTTGTATTATCTTGATTCTACATTTAACTTGACTGAAAGCGAATTCTGTGTGTTAAGTCTTTGATTATGCCTTCTTTTGGTTTTGCTTTTCTTTTAAGAACATTTGTGAAATACCCAACTAGTCCTAGAGTCCTCAATTCTTGCTGTCTTTGTGTCACATAAAAATGCTGAGGTTCAGACTCTGATCTGGGAGAACGGCAGTTAAATTTAATTTCCGAGTCTCTTGGAAAACTCATAGTAAATCCATTAACTATTCTGTTTACTATCTATACTATGTCAACTAATTCTTAATTTAATAGTTAGTAACAGATCTTTACTTCCCCATGGTGTTTGGAGGCTTCAGAATTGATAATACATAAAAGAGCCTGTATGGTCCTGTCAAATGATACTGTGTTGTTGTCATTAGTAAGGTTATTATCAGACCCAGTGGTGTTGCCTGGACAGGTGATTTCTTGTTGAACTTCACTTAATTTCCTCTAAAATAAGCCTTGATAGGTGAAATGCATTGTTATTACTAGGCAAATACATTGAAATAATAGCATGTATCCTGTGTGATGTACACTCTTTTGCTCACTGGAAACAGTGCTGGTCTGTGTGTTTTAGTTCTATGGACCTGTCTTAGTTTTTAGTCATGCTGTGTTGAGGCCAACTCTCCAGTTTGGTGGAAGAAATATTAGAGGAATTCAAACCTCTGTCCCACCTAATTCAAATCATAGAATAAACCAGGCTGGTGTTGGAGTCCCACAGCACCTGCCCTGGTAACCCCTTTCTATGTCAGGTACAAAAGGGAGCAAAATATGGGTAAAATAAAATTTCTCAGGGTAATAAAGAAGCCACCTGCAAGGCACTGAAGACTGACTGTAGCAAGTGAAATTACTCCTGAATTCAGCAGTAGTTCATGTAGGAGAACATGCAGGGGAAAAATCCAACAAAAATCACTCTCTAATAGCTGTTGCTACCAGAGCAAGTGGTGCTGTAGTTCTGAGAATTGCAGTAGCTTTTATAAGTCCAAGAAGGAAATCAAGTTCTAAGAATTACTGGCAAAGGGATTAGGGGAAAAAAGCATCAGTGTAGTTTTTTTACTGCTGCTTTATAAATCCTTGGCACGGCTGCATGTTAAACGCCATGTGCAGTTCTGCTTCCTCTTCTCCAAAAGGACGAGCTGTAATTGGGGAAGTACAGGAAAGGCCAACGAGTACGACAAGGAGTAAATAATAGCTTCTGTGCAGGGTTCAGTTAAGGTAAAACATTTCAACCTGAAATGATATAACTGAGGAGGAACTTAGTAGAGTTCCACAAAATGATGAGGGGTATAGAGAAACTGAACAAGGAATGATGATATTTGATTTGCTGCATCACAAAAATCAGGGGACATCAGGTCATGTTCAGAGCACAAAGGTAGTTGTGTTTGCACTTGGTGTCTACTTAAATTGTAGAACTCATTGCTGTTGGATGCTTTGGCATGAAAAATTTTACATGGCCAAAAGACCTGAACAAATTCATGGAAGAATCATCAGAGAAGTGCTGTTGAATACCACTGCCAGCTTAGGAAGTTTCTCGGTCTCGGATCACTGGGAGCCCATTATCCATAATTCAGTGTTCTGTGTTGAGAAAGACTGAAATTGTAGTTTAAGTGGTCCTACACTGAAATCCTGTTTTTTTATTTTATATAACTCGTGCAAAGCTTGAACAAAGCCATTTTCTGTGTGAAACTTCTGTAACAAATAGGAGTTCTGTTGGAATGAAAAGTATCCAAGTACACATTGAGATGTACGAAAAAGAATAACTGCAGGCTTTCTTCTCATCTCCGTGTAGCAACTGTCGCAGTGAGTAAATCACTGCCATGTCCTTCAGAGAAGAAAAAAATAGATAAGTGGTGGTTTTAAAAGAAAATACATGTGCAGCACTTGCAAAAAATGCCAACAAAACATTTCTGATGCTGTTGTACGTTTTGTTACGTGATGAATAAAATCATACAGTGTTGACTTAAGGTGAAGAAACTATGCCTCTGTCCATAGAGAAATGGTTTCTTGCATGGGGTTACTACCATCACGCTCAAGCTTCAGTATGCTTTTTTTCTGCCTCTGTCTCCTGTGGTTGTGTTTTTAGGCAAGAGTATGTGCCTACAGACTTGGTGCAGCCCAAGTGATGGTGGCAGCTATTTGCAGCCATCATGCTCTGCGTGATTCTCTTTCAGTATACCTAGGGTTGGCTTGCTGCTGTCTGAAAGGGTTGCAGGTGACCCGGGAGGGACTGGTTAGCCACAGTGTGTCCATTCTAAAGCCTGTCCATGTGAAACTGCCAGTGAATTGCTGAGAGGCTGTCAGCAGAGATGATGTTTCAATGAAATTGTGTCTGGAACAGTAACAGAATTACAAACTCTTGAGTAGTGGCAACCTGTTCCTGAACTGGCAGAGTGAAACTTGGTAACTGTAGTACTGGGTAGGCATTTAAATTCATAACTTACACTCTTTTGGTAAGATTTCTTTTTGTATTGTTGCTACCCTGACGTGGTTTCTTAATCTGTCTAAACTACTAGAACTAGAGTGTTTTAGTGTTGCTTGTACTTCTGCAGCCCCCTATGGGGCTGTGTGAAGCCCCTTGTCCCATTGTCATTTCTGAACACAGCACTGTCCGTTCCTTGTGCAGAAATAACAATTGCATCTGTTGGTGAAAACCTTGGCAATCCCTCTTGCAGAACACCTCAGTAAGCAACAGCTAACATCCCTGGAATGTCCCTGCTGTGTTTGGTGATCCTGGTGTTTTCTACCGTGTGATACCTTCTGTTCCTGTTGAAAGTTTTGGAAGGTCATAACATTTCTTTTGTTGTCTGCCAAATTAGCAGCAGGTCTGGCAGCAGAGTCCCAACCAGTAAACTGGTTAAATAGTCACCTTGTTGCATTTAAGCAGCAGTAGAATAGTTTATGATAGCTGTTTTGATTGTTGTTGTCAGTGTCACTGTATACTGAACATGATCTCATAAGATTTTAAAAGAGATTTTCTTTCTGTCATGGCAGAACTTTTGAAGTATTTTAAGGTTTTGACTTGGAAAGGAGTTTCTAACTTTAAAAAAACCCAACAACTTTTGGAAATGCTGGTGTCATCTTTGCCTGATTGCCATAGCAGAGCCCATACATGTATCTCCTTATCTTGCTGCAGGTTTTGTAGATCTTGCCAATCCCAGTGACTTCCCCTTCTATGGTAGGCAAAGGGTTTTTTTTTCCCTCTGCTATTTTGTATGTTTATCCTTGGAGATGCTCAAAACCGCCTAGACAGAGTCTTGGGCAGCTGGCTCTGGATGGTCTGGCTTGAGTTGGGGGTTGGACAAGGTGACCTCAGGGCTGCTTCCCACCCTCAGCCATGCTGTAATTCTGTGGATGTTATCATAGAATCATAGCATGGTTTGGGTTGGAAGGGACCTTAAAACTCATCCAGATCGAGCCTCTTGCATGGGCAGGGACACCTTCCACTAGACCAGGTCGCTCAAAGAAAGCTCCATCCAGCCTGGCCTTGAACACTGCCAGGAATGGGGCAGCTGCAGCTTCTCTGGGCACCCTGTGCCAGGGCCTCACCACCCTCACAGGGAAGAATTCTAAAGCATATTATTCAAGTTATAAAGCTTATGGACATCTCAACCCTTCTGATGGCCCATGTGGGTAGGAGCTTAACTCCTCACACTCTCACGGATTTCCTTTAACTTTCATAAGAAGATCTTTCTGTCCTCACTAGTCAGGTGAGGAAGATCTATTGATGTAAAGTATTCAAATAATGTTTTTCTTTTAAAGCTATGTTTCCCAGCATTTTCCTAATGCTTTAGTAAAGGGTCCTGACATAAAAAAAAGAACTCAGAGACACTTGGAATTGTGCACATAACTTCTTTTTTTTTCTAATTCTCAGTTCCTGTCCCCCTCCCCCCCCAACTTATTATATATGGGCAAGATCCTCACTGTGACAGAAACAGTCATGAAAACAGGATGCAAAATAAAGCCTTATATATGAATTTGCAAATGAGCTTCACATTTATTAATCATTCATGGTTCCTTCACCCCCAGGAGCTTCAAAGTAGGATGCCATAACCAAGTCTGATGAATGTTCATTAAATTCGGTGAAAAGCAGTTAGTGTGTTGTGCCAGATACCCTCATTGCTGCCTCAGAGACGTTCCTGGAGGCATCTGCTGTCCCTCTGCCATGCCAGTGCCGGACTCCTATCTCCTAGGAGTTTGGCTCAGGAAATGCATTACTTCTGTTCTTCCTTACTCTTCTGTTGGAAAACTCTCACCAAGTTGTGCGTGCGATGCTTCAGCTAACATAAACGCTATTTTCATTCTGTTTGGTGAGCACCGTGTTTTCAGTCTTCCAATGGCATATTGAGACACAGTTTGGTTTACTGCAGAGACAGCAGTTGAGATGTTGTTTGTCTCATTTAGTATAATTTGGGTCTCTTATTTTCTAGAGAAGCAAACAGCAGAGGAAAAAGCACCATAAGGATGTAAGCTCATGTAGTCATAGTGTATAGTGGTAAACAGTCTGTCTTCTCACATAGCCAGAGTTCTTGAGAATGAGCAAGTGTCCATGAACTTTGCTTTCCCGTGTAATGGGTGCCCATTAATGGGTAATGAGATGAAAGCCGTCTTTTCCTCATTTGACAGTTTCTGCAGATACACAGGAATGCAGAGCTCCTTTTTCAGAGTGTAACCAGGTTAAATAGAGTTGCTGAGATGGTTCAGAACAAGGCCACAGTTTCCGGTGGTCTTCCTTGGGCACTTCGTGTGGTGGTGTTGTGGACTGTGGTGCGGGTTTTGGTGTTAGTGATTTGAGGTCTGCCTGTCTTATAGGTAGTTATGTTTTGCACTCTTTATTGAGGTTATGTGTAAGAATTTGGGGGTTACTTGCGTAAAATTATCATTCAGATCCAATGCGCTTTGGAAATGCACCATTATGAATGGCTCCGCTGGATGCTGCCTGTGTTGGGAATTCTCATGCAGGAGTGATTGCAGGGATTGTTTATTCAGATGTGCCAAAAACTAAGGGTGTGGGATTTTGATTTATTTTGTTTTGTTTTCTGTACAGAGCCATTTACTATTAAACGGATGCATTTCCCAACAGGATATTTGACATCAAGTGATTGTCCAGCATTCTTTTTTAATTTAGGATAAGTTGGTATAATGGGTTTAACACCAGCGATTTGGTTTTCAAACATTTCTGGATGTTTCAGATGTTCAACTGTGTTTCAGGTATACGTTACTGAGTAGCTTAACTGAAGTTAGGTTAGCAGTTTCAGTTTGCACCAGCTCAAATAAACATTTTGCACACCCAGTCATGTACAGGGAATTTCTTCTTTAAGTTTGTGTTTCTCTTTAGTATGTGTCAGGTGCCTTCATTGAGGGTTTTAAACATTACATCATTGTCTTCCTAAATGAGGTCAGTCTAGGTTAAAGAATAATTTTACTTCAATCTCTGTACCTCTAACAAGAAAGATTTCTTCTTCATGGGCTGTAGCGGGTGTATAATTTCAGTATTACAGACCAAGCTGTGCAGATCTGTGTTCTGAGAGTTCTCTTCTATTGATCTTATAAGTAAGATTAAAGCTTATAGCAGGTTTTTGCGCACTCCCACCCATGCCGCAGATTCTTCTAACCATCCGTTTCTCCACTTGAATAATTTATCCTTTGCAATATTTGATGATATTTTGACATTCTGTGTATTAGTTTTTTTTAAAAAGTGACTGTAACTTCTGTTTAAGTCTCCTAAATAGTCTGTTGCTTTACTCTAACCAGACTTCCTTGAAAAAGCTGTATGGATTGGCCTCTCAGCTCAAACCTGTGCTCACGGAACTTTAGATGGCAGGTAATCTAGGCACAGGTCCTTGGTCTGGCTCTGCTGTGGGACAGATCATGGAATCATAGAATCAGCTAGGTTGAAAAAGACCTTGGAAAAGATCAAGTCCAACTGTTACCCCCCTCAGAGCACCAAGTCCACCCCTAAACCATATCACTGAGGACCTCATGTGCACAGGTTTTGGACACTTCAGGCACAGTGATTCCACCAGTTCCCTGGGAAGCCTGTTCTGATACTCAGCTTTTTGATGAAGAGATTTTTCTTAATATCCAATCTAAACCTCCCCTGGTGCAGCGTGAGGCCATTGCCGCTTGTCTTGTCACTTGTTACTTGGGAGAAGAAGCCAGCCATCTCCTCACGCTATCCTTCTTTCAGGTAGTTGTAGAGTGATGAGGTCCTCCCTGAGTCTTCTCTTCAGACTAAAGAACCTCACTTCCCTCAACTGCTCCTCATAGGATTTATGCTCCAGACCCTTCACCAGCTTCATTGCCCTCCCAGCCAGCCTAGCCATTGAGTTGCTGGAGCTGACCCACTCCAGCATCTCAGTGTTTTGTTTGCAGTGAGTGGCCCATAACTAAACACAGTATTTGAGGTGCAGCCTCACCAGTGCCAAGGGGGACAGTCACTTCCCTGGTCCTGCTGGCTGTGCTATTGCTGATACAGGCCAAGATGCTGTTGGCCATGTTGGCTACCTGAGCACAAGCTGGCTCATGAGGCAGCCACGTGCGCCAAGAGGGGGAGACATGTCTTAAGCTGGACATGCTGGAGAATATCTGCCAGAGCCTGATGATTTTTATGTTGTTCAGGTTTCGAAGTCAAAATATGGAGAAGTGTGGAAATACCAGATTTTATTGCTCTACAGCCTTGACTTTTGTTCCTGTGTGTTCTGATGCGCTTGGAGTGGCACTTTACCCTGTCCTCCTGGCAAATCCCTGACTCACTCTGCAAGGGAGGAAATCTAATGGGAATAGGATTTAAGCTATGCAGACAGCAGCACAGTGTTTCATGTTTCTGAGCAGAAACAAACCTTCTTGGCAGATAGTATCATTGTCAGCTGTAGGTGTATATATTTACGTCTAAAAACTACTTAAATTAAAAGGATGCTGTAAAAATTGCTTATATTCCTGCAGTTTGTAATGGAGTTTAAGATGGCATAAACCATGCTTTTCTTCCTTCATCTCTTCAATCCTGTGCCAGCACAGAGTTAGTATAATCAGGAATGAACTAGTGCAGGGAATTCATCAAAGTTAAAGCTGCTGGGAGTTAAAAAATGTTCATTATACCCCAGATGAGTGTGCTTCAACCTGATGTTTGTTCAGGGATGACAGAGCATGTGCACAAGAGGAGATGTGGAGAGAATGAGAATGTCTACAACTGCAGCCTTGTATGAAAAGGTTGTCACTAAGCAATGCTTCTCCTGCCCCGCTCCTCATTACTTACTGAACATCTTTAGTTCACAGTGGGATGCTGTGTTAGGGAACTTTGTAAGCATGTGAACTTTATAGGTTTATAAGCATTCGATTTCAAGTTTTAGCTAGATGTAAAGGATAGTGTTTTCCTCCTCTTTCAGTTTTGTTGTGTCTGAGAACATAGTTACATTGGTTGATCTGTCTATAAGTAAAAAGCATCTCTGCAGCACAGGAGAAAGCTCACAGATGTTTTTATAGCGTAAATAAATTAATAAATATTATTCTTATTTGTTAAACAGAAGTCAAAGAGCAGTCTGCAGAAGAGGATGCCCAAACGGAAGTGGACAGCACCAAGCAGCTAACACCAGTCCTTCAGCACTCAGTGTCCGAGGAGTCTGCATGCTCCACTGCCTCTGTGGGTGTGGAAGCTAAACCCAGGTTGGTGAGCGAGGAGGCGGGTGCTGAGTCAGGGGAAGGGCTGGGAGCCAGATAATGGGGAGCAGAGTGCTCAGGGCGCAGGCCTGGGACACACTGCTGGTGCTTTGGAGTGCTGGCAGCAGCCACAGCACTCGAGCCTGATGGCTTCTTTGGCATATAGGGAGAGCAAGTTCATTGAGTGTTGTCTGCAGACTATGCTGGTAAACCTGTGAATTACAGCATATTAACTGCTTCAGTTAAAACACACAAGTGATAGGAGATAAAATGTGATTACTGAAGCTTTCCTACTCAGAAAATGATGTACTACCAAGTTCATCATTCAGTTATTTCTGAAGTTTCAGCTTGTATGGCGGCATTTTCAGGAACAAAGCAGAACAAATCTCTTGTCATTTCTACTGTGTTCTTCCCCATTTCAGAATTTACAACACAGAAAATGTTTGTAATCTAAAAAACATTTTATCAAATAAATCACCCCCAAAACCAGTGAAAGTGTTAATTGCATCATTTGAGGGAAACCAGAACACACCGTCTGTGATCGCTTGTGAAACAGTGTCACAGAATCCTAGTGAGCTGCTCTGTCGAAGCTCTGATAAGAGCTTTTAATCCAGCAGTGGGTCTGTGCTGCGGCAGAGATTGCAGTTACCAGATGGTTAAAGGTGTAATTATATTTTGACAGAGTTAGAGCGATCGTCATCGTATTTTTTTTAATCCAACGCAGAGCATATTTTCCATGTACAAAAAATTACTTCATCTACTTGTCACATACATCATTTTCATGCTTTACATGCTCACAGACTTCTTAGGTTCTGAGAGATACTTCACTTCTTACAGAGAATTTCAGCTAAATAGATGTTGTGCCTATACCTGAATGAAGTACACTAAAATTTCTGTTCCTAATGGAGTTTCCCCAAGCTGGTATTAAATTGCAGTAAATACATAGAGGGCCTTGAGCTGAACAGCTGTTTTTGTTACTTCTTTGACCCTGTTTCGGATGATTTGCAAAAGTTTTAGTGCTGTTTCATCTGCTCTCTGTTCTTCTCAAGGTTTCTTTCTTGCTGTTATCATGAATATTTGATTACAGCCTTTCTTTCACCATAAACTTGTTTCTTAAAAGCTGGACAACAGTCTCCTAAAAAAACTTCTTCTTGGTCCTGAACAGCCCTTATTTGCCCTCAACTTACTTTTACTTCCAACTGAAAGTGTTGAATTCGATTAGTCAAGAAGGAAAGGCCAATAAGGCCCATTGGTTTTGGCTGATCAAAGCATTAAAAAGCTAAGTACTATTAATTTTTAATTTAAATAACACTAATCAGACTCTGTGTCTCACATTTGGAAAGAAATGTATTACAGATCTAAGGTTTCTCTAACTCCAGGTAATTTTTGTTCCAGACTTAGATGCAGGATTGGTATTCATTGTAGAAGTCATTGATGTCCTCATTACAAAGATGTCAAGGGATTTTTGGCATTATGTCTTGAAACCTAGCAGAAGAAAGCCTCTTGGATCTGTGATTTCTTGATCAATCATCTGTATCATTGTGGTGTGCTGACATTGTCACTGTGTCGTGCAGGGGTAGGAGGATTAGATTCTGGGTGGCTTCACTGTTCTCTTAGGAGAAAATACAATGTGTGAAGTAACACACAGTGACGTTTGGTTTTGCAGTGGTGGGAGGAAATGTATCAAGATTTACGATAGTGTGACTGCATAGAGACTTTAAACGTGTAACTCGCGGAAGTAGTTTTGAAGCTGATTTTCAAATAACTCATACTCATCAGCTTCATCTCTTTTAGTAAGCTTTCATGTTCCTGTTTCATAGTGTAACTAACTTAAATAAAAGTATTGGTATATTTAGAAATAACTTCAGGTGTATGAGACATGGGAGAATTATGGAAGTACATCATAACAGACAGTGCAGAAATTGCCTGGAGCACAAAAAAAAACTAAAGCCTCTACCAGAAGTAGATGCAGGTGTAGGCGGAGCTACTTTTGCATTACTTTTTCAGTTGGGTGTAAGATAATTCTGGATTTCTGTCTTTGGTAGTGAAGATAAAGGAGTCAGAGAACCACAGGACACAGGGCATAAGATGAAGGCTTTCACATTAAATCATTAATTTGCTACTGAAGAACAGCTGTTTTTAGCATAATAAGAAATATCAGAACTAGGATGGGGATTGCACAGAATCCATAGAATGAAGGAGACCTTAACGACACTTTCCACTAGATCAGGTTGCTCAAAGCCCCATCCAACCCGGCCTTGACCATTAATGTCAATCTACCCTCTTTCAGTTTAAACCACTCACACTTGTCCTGTCCCTACATGCCCTTGTCAAAAGTTCCTCTCCAGCTTTCTTGTCAGCCCCTTTAGGCACTGGAACCTGCTCTAAGGCCTCCCTAGAGCCTTCTCTTCTCCAAGCTGAACAAGCCCAGCTCTCTCAGCCTGTCTCCATAGGAGAGGTTCTCCACCTTCATGGCCTTCTTTGGACTTACTGCAGCAGGTCCCTCTTGTGTTGGGGGCTGCAGAGCTGAATGCAGGACTTCAGGGGTGGGTCTCATTAGAGTGGAGTGGTGAATCCCCTCCCTTGACCTACTGATCACACTCCTTTTGATGCAGCCCAGGATACAGCTGGCTTTCTAGGCTGAGAGCATGCATTGCTGGTCATGTTGAACTTCTTGTCAACCAGCACCCCCAAGTTCTTCTCCTCAGGGTTGTTCTTAATCCAGTTTCTGCCCAGCATTTGTTTATGTTTGAGATTGCCCTGACCCATGTGCAGGACCTTGCACTTGGCCTTGTTGAACTTCTTGAGGTTTTATGATCTCAGTCATAGAACTGAGAGATCAGCCAACGCTTGGCTTGTGTGGTACTTTTCTCTGGATCCCTCCTGAGACTGAGGCTAAACAAGAACAATTAAGAGGAAGGTGAGAGAGGAGATGGTCAATATTGGATTCTTTCTGAGCAGGGAAATGGGGTAGTCCAAGGGAACTATTGACTGCAAATAGGATTGGGGCAGGGAATATAATAATGGGTATAGGATTAGTGCTCAGAAATCACTGTGCTAAAAAACATTAGAATAAACTATCTGAGCCATACCAGGAGTAGGGAGGCTGAAAGGGGTGAGGCATGTTTGTGTATGCACAGAAGGAATGAGTGAATTATTGACCACATGCGGGGAGGTGCAGTAACATCAAGCAAAGATAAACTACCAAGCCTGGCAGTGGTAAAAGTAGTGCTGCCAGCTCTTATATATCATGAGCGTCATGGGTTTTGGAGCATTTTCCTTTGGTTGTTCCCTTTTTCTTTTTATAAGCCTTGTGAGAAGCTTCTGTCAGCCCAGGACTTATGGCTGAGTGAAATCCAGCTTCTCCGAAAGGAATCTGCTCCCTTGGTTTGTGCTGCCTGCAGAGAGCAGGGGAAGTGCAGCCCATGAGGCAGGCAAGGAGCCAGAAACTGGCTGAGCCTTACAGCAGAGCCCACTTCTACCTTCCTCTTCTGCTTCCCACATTGTCAACTCCAAGCATTAAAAGCTTACAAGAATGGCCCGGAAACACAGTTTCGCAGAAGAATGAAACACCTTTTGATACGTTATACTTTCCACTTTCAGAGACTATAAATTGCATTAATTGCACATTTTCAGTTCTTTTGCCATAATCACGAAGACAGAACGTTCTTAAAATAAGCAGAAGCTGAGATTTTCACACAGCTTTTTTGATTTTGGTACTTTGGTCTGCTAAATATCTGCTCTTGTGAGACTGTCGCTACAACTATAGAAAAACCCTGGCAGCACACCTTCCTCCTTTCCTGCTTCACTTGTAATTGGACAAAGCATGTAATTTTCATTCCAGACCAATTGCACTATTCCCCCTTATTTTGTTGTTCCTGCTGCTAACACCAAATTTGGAGTCTGGAGAATGGGGGGTGGGGGTGCTATGGATTGCCGAAAAGAAGGGGTTGGTGAACATCTGTTGATGGTGTGAACAAAGAAAATGGTGACAAAGCAGCAGTGAACTTCTTTATCTTTTTTTACTTTAATCTTCACAGAAAGCACATTACAGAACTTGCAACACTCAGTGGAGAAAAGAAATTGTGGAGTGGCAAAGATAAGATAGTCTGGACAGAGTGAGGCTGCACTGATGGAAGGAGAAGGAGGGAGGAGTTAGATAAAACATTGAATATTATACTACGTTAAAAAACTGTTCAAGTTAAAAATTCAAGATAATATTTTAGGAGATACCAGTGTTAAGATTAACTCTGAGACCAGTTATTTCTTACATGCACATGTATTGCAAAGCAGTTTGTAGTTTACACAAATGTTTTTCCACAAGAATTCTTTCTGCAGAGAATGGACCTTATGCACGGAACAGGGCACTTGTAAAATCACTGCAGAGTTTTGCTTTACACTTTCAGATCTAGATCAGTGTAAGCTTTTACAGATTTTCCTCTGAAGTCAGCAGTTGACTTCCACGTCTGCAAAGTGGTGACAGCATTCCTTTGGGCTACAGAAATAATCATAGTAAATTAATATTTCAGCATTATATTAATGACCAGCCTAGGCCAGAGTGAAATTACTGATTTGGCTTCCAGGGCACAAGGCATATGTTGCCAGCAGGTAAAGACTTAAGACCACACTGAAAAAAGAGTTAAGTCTTTACTGGTTGTCTATCCTGTATGTTCATGCATCCACTAGGGGAATTGCCTCAAGAAGAATTTATGATG
The DNA here is from genome assembly GCA_036873685.1 of Agapornis canus. Taxonomy (NCBI): domain Eukaryota; kingdom Metazoa; phylum Chordata; class Aves; order Psittaciformes; family Psittacidae; genus Agapornis; species Agapornis canus. The sequence goes on from JBAFWW010006684.1 coordinate 45,503, forward strand.
AATCGTTGTTAAAGCAATCCTACCTCAGATACTTAGGGCAGGAAGTCATCTAGTTCACCTCTTCTCCAGGGCCCATACCTACGGCAACCATTCCTGACAGAAGTTTACATAAACTGCTCTTAAATCTTCCAATAATAAAACCTCCAGATCTTCCTTAAACAGTCCTTTCCAGTGTCTTCTTTGTTTTTACTGTTGGAAATACTTTGTTCGCATCAAACCCGCACTCTCCTTGTTCTGGGTTTATCCCATTACATCTTGTACCATCTGCCAAGGATAGATTTGTGCAAAAGCCTCTTGTTTTATTTCCCCAGCATGCTTTTACTCATAACAGAAACCCCAAATTTGTTCATACTTTCTTTGTAGATGTTTTCTTGAGTTCTGATTCTTCTTGCTGTTTTGAGTTTTCTCCAGATGGTCTGCATCTCTCTTGAAGCACAGAAGGCGTATAGCACAAATGGGGCCAAAGGAAAGTTTCACAGTCAGCCTTGATCCTGCCATTTTCTTAGGATGAACAATTGACATTGTGACTGCAATGCGTTTAATACTGTCACATTGAACTTCTGCCTTGTGGGACTTGACACCTCTGATCAGTGACGTTCCTGACTGGACCTTCAGCTTGCACAGGCCTTTGCTCCTTGAATTAATCTGTTACTAAAGATGATCCAACCACAGAAACTGTTCTTAGGAATATCTCCTGCCCTGTTTGAGCACCTCCCCTAGGTTTCTGAAGTCTCACTCTAAGACTTTCTTAGATGTTTTTAGGCAGTTTTCTGTCTCTCTCCCATCCTACTAAGGCTGTTTGTGTCCTGGGTCTGTCCTCCTGCTGGCGAACAAGAATAGGGCTGGTAGGGCAGGTCTGTTGACTGGACAGCTTTTCTTTCCTGAGAGATGGCAGACAGATGGAAGCATTCCTTGACTGAAATTTCAAGGCTTGCAGTCTGTCAGACCATGCTGAAGGACTGATGGCAGTACTAGTTACACAGGGTCCCGCAGAGACCAAGCTTACAAGTGGCTGGGATGCTTACTTTGTCGGAGCTTTGCATAGTTACATATTCATCACAGACAATTGAGAGTCCTGGATCTTAAGTTCTCTCCCAGTGTTGAGTGATTATGGTGTCTTCTCTTGTTTTTTTCCCAAATATCACCTTTTCCTTTTTCTTCTTGTCTCCACCTTTCTTTGCAAGACTCTTACAATTTTTCATGTTGTTGGCTCCTCATCATGTTCCCATTCTCTTTACTTTTGTGATCCTAGTCTCTGCCCATCAGTTCTAATCACTGTTTCATTGTCCACTCAGCTGAGGTTTCTTCTTGTTTGGCTTTTTACCTGGTCTGCATTTTCCTTCCCTTCATGTTTGGTGACTCCTAGGCAGGCGTTGTGACATAGTATTTCTTCTTGCTCCTTTCTCCATTTTCTTGCTCATTTTCCTTGTCAGCTGTGGTTGTGTTCTCTTCCTGCTTCCTTTGGCTCTCTGTGTGATCTATTATTCCCCACGGTCAGTTATCCTGTATCTCGATCACTTTACATTTCTCTCACACAGGAAGCCCGCTGTCTGGCCATGCTTGTTTATTCATCATTCCTTCCTTCACTTCCATTTCACAGCTCTTGGAAAGTACAGGCAATTTAAATGGCAAAATCTGGACTTGCAGTATCCCAAAGTTGTAGTTGTGGAGATGATCCCTGTGAATGTGTCTAACTTTTGGATTAGATGTTCGTTCATGGGGTAAGGATGGTGCATATGGAGTGTGCTTGCACATAGGGACTGAGAATGGAGCGTGCTTAGTGAAGAGAGAATTTTTGAACTTGTGGCTTCGATGTGCTGAAGCTTTGCTTGAGCACATGTGGTCTGCTTGGTGAGGTTAGAAACTTTGAGAGAAATGAGTGTGGACTGATTTCCATAGGGTTACAGAAAGTGTATCTGAACTTCACAAATTAATGTAGTAAAACTTGAAAAGTTTCACAGAGCAGCAGAAAGGTTGATCAGAGATCTGCAGTACCTTCCAGTTATCTAGAACCCCTGAGACTGGAGGAAGAAGATAAGCTTTAACATCATAGGTGGCGTGGGGGGAGTATTCTGACTCTGAAATGTCTTTTAATGCAGGAAGCTGGAAGTCATCAAATGAAACTTTTAAGGGTTAGATGCAAAATAAAAGGAGGTGAGTCTCTGCACAGCAGATATTTGTCTAGAGTGACATGGAAGTCCTTGATGAGGGATGTTGTGGATTGCTGAAAATGTGAGGTCAAGAGCAGACTGGTCAAAAGAAATGGAGAATTACTAAATATTTAGGAATTACAGCTCATACAGGGAAGCCCTGAACTGAAAGTACTGTGACACATGGGTAGTATCATATGTTTGCCCTGCATCTGCTTATCCTAACACTGACCATACGGGGCTGGATGAACCTTTAATCTGACGCAGGAGAGTTCTGACTAAAGAGCCCCACTCTGTTGTATTCCATGTCTTCTCTAAACATGCTTCTGAAGAAAAAATGCAGAGTTTGAATTATGCGGAACAGAGTATTTTTAATTCCCTAATGTGACTGAACAATTTTGATGATGCTTTCTTGAAAGCCTGGTATTTCAAGGCAGTATATGGTATATGCTAAATGTCAGCAATTTTCAGGTAGTAAGACCTTTTTTAGTATTTGTATGAAGTTGCTTCTGGAGAGGTGCTGTCACTTCTGCAAGGTTTATGCAGTTTTGGTGTGACCTGTGTTGTCTTGCCAAAGGAGGAGATTTGGCTTTGAATGACCATACTTTTTGGGCAGAAAGGCACACTGAAGATACTTTGTATTCTTTGGGTTTTATCACACAGAGGTTAAGTCACCTCTCAAAACTGTGTGGTGTATCACATTCCAGGTACAGACAGTTGCATTCAGTATGGGAGTTTTGTTTGAGAGCACGAATCTGTTCAGATGGAAATTAAAGAATGATTTCTGCATGGTCTGGGAGTATTCCACTCTGGCATTCTGGTAACCTCTCCTGCATTTAGGGCGTGTGAAGTTCTAGCTGAGCTTTAAACATTAAAATAAAAATGTCATTAAAATGTGTTGGTTTGGTGATGGTGTTTGGAGGGTAATGTTTTCTTTCTCTCCAATGAGAAGAGTATCATTAAGTTGATTATTTGGCTGTAGAACTCCAACTGTTCTGTTTCTGTTGAAAAAACCGGAAAGCAATTATTGTCTAGTGCAGGTTAATTGCTTTGTGCAAATAAAGTTTACAAATTCTGTACCTGAAGTTCATATGAACTCCCTCCCACCCTCCTTTTCTTGAAGGAATTGTACTGCATAAGTTAAATACTCCTGTAAAATACACCCCCTCTACTCCTCTATCATGAGACCCCATCTGCTGCGCTGTATTCAGCTCTGGGGCCCCTAGCACAAGGACATGGACCCTGACTGAACGCCTGCCCCATCCCTGAAGTGTTTGAGGCCAGGCTGGATGGTGCTTTGAGCAACCTAGTCTAGTGTGAGCTGTCCCTGCCCATGGCAGGGGGTTGGAACTGGATGATCTTTAAGGTCCCTTCCAACCCAAACCATTCTATGATTTATGGGAACACATCTCAGATAAAGGTAAAAGACTGGTGCAAACATCACCATGACACACACCATGTTTAATCATCAGTTGCACAGACTTGAACAAGGAGACGCCAGCCCTGTATTGAACTACTCCTTTACACCTTTGCAGAAGCAACCTTAGCCATTGTTACCCATCATTCAATGTGACATATTAAAAGACACCGTAAAGTTCAATTGCTTTCCTGAAAGTCCAACACATAAATTCTGATTCCTGGGTCACCTCTACCATCAGAAAGAAAAGCTAAACAAAAACACACACAAATAGAAAACAAGAAAACAATGGAATACATATTGGCTGGATTACAAGCTGAAACGATCTGCTATTTTTTATTTCTGGGAAAAAAACCAGTATCTTCATTGTGCCCTTCCCCAGAAACACTACTCAGAACAGCCACACAGATGCCACAAAGCTGTCTGCAACAAACAGCACACAACATTCCTCCTTACCTCACAGCATCAGCCAGGTAGTGCCAGCACAAGTAGACTGTATTGGAGTAATACATCATAATATGATACTGAGACTTGGGACTCGATTTTGTAAGGTAGATGTTGGAAATGTCTGTGTTTCTGTAGAGGGCTAATAGGTAAAACAAATATGTTTACTGACATGTGCATACCACCTTGCAAAACCTACTGCACAGCATGGTACTCATCACCAAAAGATGTCCACATGACCAAAGACACAACTACATTGCTTCTACAATCAATCTTTCCACTACAATGAGCAGTGGCTGAGGGCTGCTGAAATGTATGTTTCCTCATTCAATCTGAGTAAGCACTACCTACATTTCAAGAACAGCAAGAGGAATTCTTTATGAGTGTCATTATTTACTGATAGGCTTCTGCCTTTGTTGTGCTCTATTTAAAGAAGAAGCCCTTGCAGACAAGCGTCTTTGCCAGTCAACAAGGTCAGCAAGAGGGAGGCAAGTCCCCAAAACAGCATGTTAACTACACCTACTCCCTTCTCAGTTCACTAGGTCAGGACCTTCTACAGAGAGAGTGAATGCCTAAAGGACTCACAGAAATCTTTCCTGCTTCCTCCAACACATCTGCATGGGACTGTTACACAAAAGGAATGTAAAAGATATATCCTGCTCTCCTTAAACTCATTGAACAACTACTGGAATCCCTAAAACAGGGCCAGGCAACGAAAGTCAGAGCAGGGAATACAACTTTTGAAAGACTCTGGCCAGTCCTGACCAGCTGTCTGACGGTCTCAAATCCCTTCTGACCCCATGGACTCAACATTTCTGCTGCAAGGACAAACTTATATCACCTCTCAGTCCAAGGTCCCTGAGGCTCTTGCTCAAAGATATTTAGGGATACAGAGCCCTCCACCTGGGTTCTACTTTACACCTTTATTAAATAAATGCTGGCATTTGCTGCTTCTCTTCCAGTTGAAGAAGGGGTGACGTTCCCAAGTGATCCTCTTCTCCTTCTACCAACTGTCGTAAGGTTAGATATCACCTCCCCCCACCTTGCCTCACTTGCCAAACCATCAGAGATTTAGCTCTTATAGTTTCTTCCCCTTCTTCTGCTTTTATTACCTCCTTCTTGTGTCAGCTCTACTGTCAAGAGCTTCAACCCCACACAGGCATCCAGCAGTCTTTCCATCCCTGTGGTGCTGGTACCCAAGCGTGCAGCAATGGCATCCACGGAGAGAGGCTCCCCTGACTCCAACAAAAGATCAAACACCCCCAACTCACAAGCAGTGAACATAACCTGGGGGAAAGGAAAGGTGGGAGTGAGGTATCAGGTGAAAGCACAAAAGCCTACTGCATATCTAAAGCTTTGTTGGAGAAAATATACATATAATAATATTTTTTCATGTAAAAATCATATTTTATATAAATAAGAAAAATGATTAAATTGAAGTTTCTCTGAACACTGTTAATACCATCAACTGCTTGCAGTGCACTTTTTTTTCCTTTTCTGGAAAAGCCAGCCAATGGTTTTTGCTCACAAATGTTCACATTGAGAGACCTGTTTTGGGTGTGAGTGTTCCTGGCTCTTCCTTGGTTTCAGAGCACATACTCCAAAGACTTGCTTGCTTTTTGCCCCAAGAGCACAAGAGGTTTTTTCATGATTCATTTTTCCTCTCTTTACTGTCAGCTCTGTCTTTCAGGAGCCATAGGATGCAGCAGTATTTGCACAACCTGAAAAGTATTCTTTACCTTACCATGTTGGCCAGAGGTGTAGCAAGGGACAAGAGGAAATGTAACTAAATAGTCATGAGGAAAAAATCTCCACTGCAGTAGGTATTATATGTCTGTATGCTCACCCACAGAAAGGCAAATAACGTCAGTAAACAATAAGGGAAGTAGAACTATTAGTACTACCTTTGTGCCTTAATCAAATGCTGTTTGGAAAAACAGTCATTATACTAGAGTCTATCTTTCATGTGAAAAGAGGCAACACATAGAAGCTCTCAAGATCAGATGCCTGCATACAGAAAATTGTGGGAGAAGGAAGGAAATTCTTTGAGCAGGTGTTTGAAAAATCTTGGTTTTTGCCCAATTAATAGAGAAGGAAAAATGCAGTTCATGTCAGCTCTCTGTTTCTCAAACTCCAGAAATGAAAAGGGGAAAAAAAATCCCGCTACTGAAGGAACCTTCTACTTCTGAGGCAATCAGACAGCAAGTCCTCAGCTGTGAAACCCTGTGTTTTTTTAAAACCTCATGCAGAGAAGGTCTGCTCATCCAAGCCCCCAGAGTTCAGAGAGGTCTCAATAAATGTTAAGTCTATCCTGAGGGGTAAGATCACTTTCATATCTTTTTCTTTCCAAATTTCCTTCCTGCTAAGAGGAGCAGAGAGGATGCTTTCATATGAGCCAGTTTTCATTCCAAAGACTTGCATTCAGCACCTTGAATATTTCTGTCTGCATACTGTTAGACATTTATCCAAGACTGAGTTATATTGCTTACCTTTGAGACTAAAAATCCACTGCTGTATTGCAAGATGTCTTGAGAATAGTCAAGGTCTTCTGTAGAACCCATCTTCTTTCTGGACTGAGGCACAGATTCTATCGTCCTCCTAAATAAGCTTCTTTCTACTAGGCAGAGAGCACACCAGCTGATCCACTTAATCTTCTCACTTCCAAGAAACACACTGGTTACAAAACGGATAGCCAACTTATTGGGCTTCAGTGGGTCTTTCTACCAGGTCCATCTGTTTCTTTGGCTCTTCCATCATCAAGTACAAGGCTAAAGAATCAGTGTTGGATTAAAGCTTGTCAGTTCGCAGTCAGTTAACATGCCGGTACATTAGAAGTATATGGAGGCTTGTAACAAACAAATCAGAAACTACTGCAGAACAGCATCAGGAACCTGAACCCAGTGCAATGCACCAGGATCTCATCAACTAAAGCAGAGTCTTAACCAGGGATTGTTCAGAAGCAGCTCTACTCTATCAGGGTGGCTTTTTGATGCTGGGAGACTTCCCAAAAATAGAAATCCTTACATATGTCAGTCAGGCGAATGGCATCACCCCAGAAGAAATACAAAAATTTGGCAACAAAATTCTTCACGTGAAAAGTGACCATTCCCAAGGGTATAAGAGTGAAGGAATATCAGCTCTTTTCAAAGAAGTCATGGCATATTCCTGGTCAAACCTGGCATCTCCCACAGCCCTACTTCCACTCACCCCTCACCCAAGCATATGCATAGCACTTACCTTCACCATACTGAAACAGAGACTTTCTCTGCCTCTAGCACCAGATCATGTACTCAGGGCCTCTGACCTCTACCTGCTCAAGGAAAATGACTGGCATAACTGCTACATAGCAGGCAAGAGGAAATGATCCTAGATCAGAGTCCACACAAGGAGCTGAAGGAGAGGAAAGCATCCCACCAGAGTCTGTCCCTGGAATAATTTCCACCCATGTGTGGAAAACCTGGGCGTGCTTCCCTGGTCTGGTTTGCAAGCCATGCCCACGGAATGGATAAAGGAAACACAAAGGCATAATCAGAAGGGAATCGAAACTTGCTGTGATGGGCACAGGTCCAGGTGTACTTAGAGCTGACAGTACAGCTCTCCCCAACTAGAGAAGCAGCTACTCTGAAAAGAAGCTGCAAGAGCTTTGTTGCAGTGCTTTGTTGCAGTGACCAGTTGTGAATGTTCCATCCCTGGCAGCGTTAAAGGCCAGCTGGACTCAGCCTTGAGCAACCTGGTCTAGTGTGAGGCATACCTGTCCATGGCAGAGGGGTTGAAACTTCAGGTCTTCTCCAACCCTAACTATTTTATGATTCTGTGATGATCACTGAGGTGAAGTCTACATAGAATTAAATCTACTCTTGTTGTTTTTTCATATTTTTCCAGTCTCACATAATAGCTTACAAAGAGGTGCCTGTTTGATAGCAGCACCACAGTAGAGGTGTCCTACTTGTGCTTTGCCATGTTTTGCCAGAGCAGGGTGCTGAGAGATGACAAAACGTTCTACATTTTGCAGCTGGATGCCACATTCTTTTTCCCCTTCTCTGCAAAACTAAGCAGGGGCATACAGTTTGTCCTTGGGAAGAAACTATAACATGACTGACAAGTGCCAGATGTGACATGGATTTCAAATTCAAGCAGAATATACTTCACAGGTTTTCATCTGAAAATTTAAACTCTGGATTACTTTCCTGAAACATCCCTGCCCCACTGTCTATTCCTTCAGCTTCTAAATGCCTGCCATGGTGCCCATCTTGCCTTTTTGGGCTGAAACTGCAACTCTTGGGCAAGAAAAGATGCTCTCCATCAAGTAAGACTCGTAGGTTTTATATTACACATTTAGCAACCCTTCAGAAACATTAAATGAGACATGACTTTAGGTAATACACAGGTGGCAGAATGTTACGAACCAGCATTATTTTCAGTGAAGGTTTTCTCCACACTTCAGTGATTAAGTTAATGGGCAAAACTTGAAGAATACGGAGATCAACACACAGCTCAGCATTTTGTGTACATTACCTTGGTATGTTTAAAGACTGCACTTTAGTTTTGTCCCAACGCAACATTTTAGTGTTCTCTTCCTTTCCTAGGAAGTAGGGGTGCATTTATAAAGTACTGCTGCTGCAGGTTACTTCTGTACTTCTCTTTTGAAGCTGCCCCATTTTAGAAGAAATATGCCACTATAATGTTTTCACCATGTTCCTTCTGACCATTTCGTGTATGCAGTGAAACTTTATCAACTGAAGGTTTCACTGCATAATCCTTCTGTGAAACTGTATTTTCCATTCAGATCCTTACATTTTAGCCAGAAATGCAGTCCTGCATTTATTTTATCCAGTAGTGAAATAACAGCTTACTTTAAGAGTTAGTTGTTAAAGTCAGATAAGAGGTTCCCAAAATTATCAGCCCTTTCTGCCTCTGTACACAGCTTGGAAACTGTAAGGGTTCCCCAGGCTCTAACACCATAAGGTCTCCTGTGTTACCAGGTCTGAACACATAAATATTAGGGCAAACACCAAACTGTAGGAACACTTAGACCTCCTCAGCCTGGCCAACAGTGGCTGTAAATATAGTGCTATAGTCCTGCTAGTGCACTAGACTTCACTGTTCAGTGCAGGGTAGACACTAATATTCCGTTTAAATTGTTCTGTAGAGGCTGGAGATCACAATACGCCTCTTTTGCCAGAGTGACTGAGTCTGTGCATATAACAAGGCATGGCTCTCTGAAGGAAACACCTGGACAAGTTTCAAGAACACAGCTACATTCATAATGGACATCTTCCCCTGCTGTCCTGCCTGCCTGCTACTGAAGAAAAAACTGGTGCAATTTTGCCCAAGCATAAGGATTTCCCATTCCTGGGATGATAACAACTACTCAGATCCAGGCCATTATGCACACTGGAGGCAAATTCTCACCACACTGAAGTATACATTTCTCTTCCACTGAGCTAAACAAAACAACTCTAGGAAAAGTGAGCTGCTGCTCATCAGCTTACAGACCACTGTCCTCAAATAACTTGGCCACAGATCAGCAATCAGATATTACAGTGACATTTAGCACAGCTGCATTAAAGATTCACAACTAATAAAAATGGTCAACCCTTGATTCTTGTAGCTTTGACTAAACAGCAGAGAGTTGTGTTCACAACTGTAAATTAGAATGTCCTAAGGGGCCATAAATTCACTTCACTTAATGCAATGCTACAGGGTACAAGAGGCTCTGTTAATAAAATGACCACAGGGTTAATTAAACCCACCTGAAGTACCTTTTCAATTATGACTAAATCCATCTGTTGAGAACACACAGAGGTAATCATCTAATGGGATTACTACTGGTAGTGCAATATGGGAGAAGAGGGTTGCAGATAATCCACACAAGACTGATGCAAAGCCACACACACAGTGTTGCTGTTCCCAAGTAAATTGTTAGTGAGGCTTAAAGTCTAAGCTCTTTCTAATCTACAAATGCATTCATGAAGACAAAATTGCAATGGCTTGCTTTCTCTAAAAACCTCATCAAGCTTTTTTGAGCAATCTTGCACTAAGGTTTCTCTAAAACTTATCATCGTGCTTGGACCATGTGCAGCTTAAAGCTGTTACTTTACTTTCACTGTTCTATTTTGGACTATACAAGAAATAATTACATCATTTTTGCATAACACCTGAAAGCAAGAAATTATCTATGAACAAAGCAGATTTAATAAAATTAATGTGTCTGCCAGTGAGAAATGGAAGATGACACTTATTTCATATATGCAAGAGAGCAGACTTTGGCCTCTTCAGGGACCTGCTTAGTCAGGTTCCATGGCATATAGCCCCAGAGGGCAGGGGGACCCAAGACTGTTGGGTGATATTCGGGGATCACCTGCTACAAGCTCAGGAATGTTGCATCCCAACTAGAAGGAAGTGCAGC
>JBAFWW010006687.1:0-11454 GCA_036873685.1 Agapornis canus
TTGGAACTGGATGATCTTAAGGTCCTTTCCAACCCCAACTATTCTATGATTCTATGATTTCCAAGACCTTTTCCTGCTAAAGGTGGGCTCTTAGAGCTCCTCCTGGATAAAAGGCACTGCACAGAGGTGTGCAGATAGAGCATGCACAGCCCTGTTTGCTTTAGGACACTGTCATCCTTTCTAAGGTCTTCTGTGGCATTGAAACTGTGGGGTGTTTTGATTTACGTGGGGGAGAGGCTTTGAGTGACAGATCAAATGACCAGGCTTTAGTGCGAGTTAGGGAAATTAGTTAATTTGGCTAGAGAAATCAAGGATCCCCATGGAGTTTGCAGGGTGAAACTTGCTTCAGATGGCTCATAAACAAAGGGATGTGTTGCTAGGATTGTGGAGTTCAGTGGATTCTGCTTTTGCAACCCACTGTTGCAGTTTTACTTTTCCCCTTTCCTTCTGGGAGAGATTTGGTTGTGTCTCAGTTTCATGTTTTCCTTCTGATTTTTGTGTGGTTTAATTCTTATTGTTGTCAACAATCCCAACAGTGGGATTTGCATTTGCAGCCTGCTCCAGGGGACAGGGGAAAAAGAAAGATCCAGATGATAAACAGCAATGATATCAAGTGAACATTAGCAAAAGTTGTGTGTTGGGGGAGCCTGCTCGAACCAAAAGCATCGCTGTGGGAAGATAAGCAAGCAAAGGAGCACGAAGCTGTGAGAAGTGTGTTTGGGGTTGTTCTATGCCACAACATTCTCTCTTTCACAGTTGCCCTTAGGCATGGTTAAGCTTCTATGTCAGGATGTCTTGGCTTATCTCCCAATGCCATGGTGTTCCTGAGTGACTCTTTGTATTTGTTCTTCGCCTAACGTTGCACAATAGATCAAGACTCCTTGATCTTGCCTTGTTTGGATTCTTTCCTGAATTGCATCCATGTGTCTAATGCACTGAGCCCTTTCACATGATTGGGTAATGTCTGCATCAAGATGAACAGTTCTTTCCTAAATGAATGTGAGTGGTTGTTTCTTCCAGTCCCAGAAGTGAAGTACAGGACTTTGGGACCTGGGCACATGGCTTCACGTCTGGGACATAGTGCTACAGGATAATATTTGTTCCTTGTGTGTTTTTTCCCTGGAAACAGCTGGTTTTCCCCTTAGGGCAGGACATTGGCTGTGCCTGAAAGCCATTTAGGAACTGCAGGGAGTGCAGGAGTCAGGAGCCTGCCCATTAAGTGGGGCTTCTTGCCAAAGCCCATTACTCTCAAGAGAGTTCTGCACTTGCACTCAATTCTCATGTGAGGTAAAAGGCAGTGGGTTTAACACCTCAATCCTGGCCAGTCTGGACCTGGGCACATGTGGAACAGCTCCTGTTGTGGATAATATGGTGGCAGCCACAAGGTAAATGTATGTGAGCTAACAGCCCCTCTTGTGTGAGGCCAAAGAGGAATTGATGGCTAAAGCTGCTTGGGAAAGGCTTTCCATCCTTTCTGACATGAACGTGCATGATTCATTAACTAGCTTTGTCCAGCTGGAGCTATCACTGAAACCTCATTCCAATAGAACTCTGACTCCATGATTATTCCCAGAGGTGGTATCTCAAGAGGTTAGAAATTGAGGCTGGTGTCAGCTGGGATGCAATTGTCATCTCTGTGTTTGTGCTGCTGTCTGCCCACAAGTGTGTGAGAATGATCTACAGCATGTCACAAGATGCCTGGGTTTTCGTATGGCTCTTTTGGAGAACAGTGCTTTTATTCTCATTCGCAGTTCTCGTCCCTTCTCCTGCTGTATGTCTGATTTATTAGAGTGGCTGAACATGGATTTCTTCCCCTTTCCTCCTCCTCTCCCTTGCTGATATTCGTAAGCAAATCACTCCTGTTTCATGGGAAGTGAAAGATAAAGTGAGGTTCTTGTATGCATTGCGCAGCGCAGATGATGACTGAAACAGCTATTAATGATTGCTCTCTGCATGCCCAGACATGACTTTGATTTCTTAGTAATTCCAGCTATGGCAACGTGCGCTAATAGCATGGTTTACAGCTTCAGTTCCTCTAGAATCAGCTCAAAACCAGGTGGTGTTGTCACTGAGCTGTTGATAGAACAGCAGGCTCAGGCCTTTGGTTAGTTGATAACATCAGCTATTGGTGTGGATTCCCAAATGCGGGGCTTGAATCCTTAGACTCGGGGCCCTTGTTTTCACAGAGGTTACTCAAATCTTGCTCAAAATGCCTGACAATTGCATGACCAAAACCTGAGATATTGAAGACCAAAACCCACACTTGGGTTTGACAATAACAAATAACAGTAATTAAATGATTAGTTTGATTGTTGGGGCATGAGCATGGCAGGATTTGGGGTGCAGATGGGCTCTGTTGTGCAGGATAAACATGCCCAAGGGAATCACAGGTTTTGTTTGTCCTCAGTAAATAACAGCTTGAAATAGCAGGTTTTATATTGATAACTGGCTCCTGCTTCTCCTCTACCAGGGAGGCACAACTAGCACTACCTGGGGATGGGGAGGTGATGGAAAAGGGCATAAAACCCAGGAAGAAGAGAGGGAAGCATACATCCCAGAGGCGAAGTTCAATGCCATCAAACTTGGCTGGAAACAGTACTCTTGAAGAGCACAGAAACATGCCTTTTACTGTGGGAGCGCAAAGCTAGAGAGAAGAGAGCTAGGATAAGGCTGGTGAAGTCAGTACAACAAACCCTGGGATGTTCCTGCCTCACACAAGTTTCCTTTCTGTGGGAAAAAGCAAGGACAGGAATGGGTCGTTCTTTTTTGCCACAGCAAGCCTATACTTAAGTGTGATTAAAATGCTTTGGGCAAAGGAAATACCCTGTAGTTGAAGCCAAACATGGGGACATCCTTTCTCCCTCTGATGGATGTTATGGTGGTTTATGTGGCGTACTATATTCTGAACCAGGCCCAAGTCAATTAGGCACCGTTTCAAAGCCTTTTCTCATGCAGCCCGAGGTTTTGCTCGTGCCAATGAAATCCATAACTCGGGGAAATGATAGCAGAGATGAATGGTGTGAGTGAGCACAGCCAAGCCATCGGGTTAGCAGGCGGCAGGCGCTGCAGGATTCCCTGCTTCAAGGATCACGATGCCTTTTTCAAGTTGTGAGCTTTAATGGCCTTTTTGCTGAGATCAAGTGTAGTATTGGTTTAATATCTGATACAAGATCTATCGGGAAAGTATATTCTGCCTTTGTAGAAGGACAAGGGATCTAACTATAAGATGATCAGATGGTGTTAGTTCTTTCCTACCCCTAGACCAGGTGGGATTTCTGCCCCAGAGACACCATCTCAAACACGTTTACACTCAGCCTTTGACTATTTGAAGCTTTCAGACAATCACAGTGTGGAAAAGGACAGCCCTTACAAATCTTTTGCCCTTTCAGTCCTGAAATATCATTCCTTGTGATGGAAGAGAGTAATAACATGAGAGCACCATCACAAGCCAGCAAGGAAAGGAAATAACAGGGTGACCTTATAAAATCAGTGCTGAAAAAAACCTCCCAATTATAAGGTTAAACACCACTGAAGTAATGATTCTCCTGGTTTATCTCACTCATGATACACTGCTTTCAAAACCCATCCACTGGGGACATGAGAAATGGTGCTTAAACCATCAGTGGAAGGTTCCTTCCTATAACAGACATATTTCCATGTCTTCCAAAACAGCCCTAGAGTCTGGGCAAGCAATGAGTGAGTTTAATGCCTTCCTTTGTAGCAGGAGATCTTTGAAACTCTTATTTGATCGTTTCCCTAGATTAGGATGATCCTTTGCTGCTTTGGAGGAATGTGTCCCCCTGCTCACCAGCCTCCTCGCCCAAAGTGATAAGGCATCTGTAAACACTCTCTGAAACTCTGTACAGAACCTCCTCTGCACGCTGCTTTGAAGCAGAGCTGCATGAAGACCTCTGTGCTGGCTGGAAATATCTTGCGAACTGATAAAGAAGTGCAGGTACAGCTAAAATCCACTGTGTAATAAGGATTAGCGAGCCAAAGGAGGTTTGTTTGGATTGAAGATGGAGTTGAAATATATGAGGCTTGGATTGGACCAGAATTCAGTTGAACTTGGATTTCATCAGATGCTGCACGGCCCCCTCCTGTCCTGCTCTTCCTCGCCCCACTCCACGCTTAGAGTAAATACTCAGAGCTCACCCTTTTGAAAGGAGCAGTTTCATTTTCCCACTGGTCCAGGTTGTTGTTCAATGCTTCAGTCCAACTCTCCACTTTCCCAACCAGCCCTCATCTCTCAGCATCTCTCTGCCTGTGTGCTGCTCTGGATTGCTCTCAGATATGTGGGCAATTGCTCCGCTGAATACAGCCTGAAAGAGCCCCATTTGATCCGGTGATGATCCTATAGCGTATATTCTGACTAATTGTATCCATGGAAATCAAATGCACTTTAACTAATGAAAAAGAGAGAAGGAGATAGTGTGGTCAAAGCTTATTTGAAGAAACGCCATGTTTTAAAACCTGACATGACTTAAAACAGAATCATATAAGTTCCTTTGCTAAACCACTTTCAGGATATATTAGGTATAACAATAGTTTTCTACATGAAAATGGCTTTGAAATCTTAAAAGCAAAGTATTTTAAAAGAAAAGGATTTTTGCGGTGCATTAAATTGGATGTGAATATGACAGATTTCAAAGACTGTCAAAATAACGAATTTACATCATAAATGCACAGGCTCCCTTTTTAAAGGCCTCTTCAACAACTCAGGAAGGCGTTTAATGGTGAGCAAGTTCAAAGTGTCATGGACTCCCACTGGTATAAAAAGGAGGCAATACCCACTATACTCTCTGTGTTTCAGATAATGTATCTGTCTCTTTTCAAGTTAATAAACTGCACTCCTGTCAAATTGCAGATAAATGAAAGCGACCAAGACATTGTTTTCCCCACATATTGCTAAGAAAGATATCTCCCAATATTTCTAAACGACCAGTATGCTAAAAAGAACTTGAAATGAATCCACCCTGCAGTTATTTTACAGCATCAAAGACAATGAAATTTCCACAGAGGCACTTTGTGAAGTTTTAAATGCTTTATTTCTGATAGCTGCTCATTAAGAAGCTTCGAAAGCTTTTTATTGTTTCAAAGGCAGTCATCTAAATTTTTAATCATTCACTAGTACTGCACGGCCACGATGTGACTCTCTAGCTTTAAAACCCTGCTTTCTTTTCTAAACAGGAATGTCAACATAATGTTGCCTTGAATAATTGTTAGGTACGGCCTTGCTCAAAGAGGAGCTGTGAGAAAGGGGAGAAAGAGAAAGGGAAAAAGGGATTTTTCCGGCTCCCTTTTGCGAGGGAGAGAAATGCGACACTTGAGGAAATTAAACCCCAGGACCAGCAGTTTACAGAGCTGGCCACCGATTTAAAGCGCTGCCTTCTGGGATGGTTTGAGCTCAGGCTTTTCATAGCAGGGGAAGTTTGCGGTGGGTATTTTTCAAGCTAACAATGATGCTCCACAGGCTGAGCCTCGCTCTGTGACACCTGAGTGTCCCTAGGGATTAAAGAGGATTTGGGGAAGCTTCCAGTCCCTGGCTCTTACCCCCCCCCACCATGAGTGCTGGGGCCAGGTCCTGCTTGGTGTGGGGGATGATGCAGGAGGCAGCATCCTCATCCCCATCCTAGGAGCCCATGACTGCCTCCGCCATGTCCTTGTGAAGGAGCTGCGTGCTGTGCCCATCACCAGCCTGGCTGAGCTGATCCTGTCCTTCCATCTGGTTTCTCTTTGCTCCTCACCCAGCACCCATTAAAGACAGGATTTGTTCCTCGCTGCCTGGGGCTCTAGGTTCTCACACACTATATATAGGGATGAGATTGCAGTTTATTTACTCTACAAGCCTGTATTAAGTTTCTCCCTCTAGAAACCACAATCTCTCCTCTTCAGGGACCGTGAGTTTTCCATTCTCAGAATCTAAGAGCTGGACTGAACCCATGTTCCAGCTCAAGCCTCTTCCCTTTCTTGTGCCTATATTAAAGTAGGCTCAGTTCACCGATAAGAGACACAGGGGCAGATCTGGGCTGCCTCTGCTCAGCAAGAAAGCAGTTCCCTCTGAACACAGGCACTTGGCATTTCCACCTGCCAGTTTTTACTTAGGGTAAATGTAAAAGACATTAGACTCCTGAGCAGCAGGAGCAGCCCATGCGTGGTGCAGTGTTTGGATGTGACCTGTGAGAGATCTCAAGAGAGGAGGATAACAACTGGCTCTTACTGATAGAATGCTTTGCCCTCCTTTAGTGGCACTTGTGATCCGAGACTCTCAAAGGAAGTATAAATATTAATACAATAACCTTCTCCTGTCAGCTGTAGCCATCCCCTCCTGCACAGCTGAGGCAACCAAAGCATGGGTTGGGAGAGCTCTCCTTGCAGTCCAACAGGACAGTGTTAAAGTGGCTGCCCTTTGTTTTGTCCCCTGGGTGATGGAGATGTAATCCACACCTTCAAAGAGCAACTTTTTCTCATGCTGAATGTGTAACTGTTGAATAGATCTCATTAGTTCTATGTTCTGTATGTAAGCTTATGCCTGCTATAGATATATATTGATGCTTTCATTTTCCTCCCACCTGAGTTTGGGTGGTTTTGAGCACGCTGAATGCAGCTTTCTGGCCTGTGACCATGCCAAGGCATCCTTCCCCCCTCTGCCTTGGACCTTGTCTGTCAACGGATCCCATTGCTAGAAAAAGAGGCAGGAGCTTGGAAATTCAACCAGTTCCAGAGTCACGTTAGCTAATGTGGAGCCAAGAGACAAACGTGTTCCTTGCCCAGGGCCAGCTCCAGCCCTCGGAGGCAGAGCAAGGAGGATTTTGCTGGTTACAATTAACTAGTGATATCTTGGGAGCAATAAAATGAAGCGGTTGTTCCACTTGTAGCAAAGGCCTGGGAAAAGACAAGTTGCCAGTATCCGTGTTGGGAGCAGGGTGAGAGCTTGGCCGGCTGTTGAGCCTGTGGGTGCTGGTGCCAGGTTTGGGAAGAGGAAGATGCTGCTCCTGCTTTTGGCCTCTTCGTGCTGTGCCAGGCTCCCAGACAGTGTGGGCTTTGCTTTAGTGTCTGCATTAAGGCTGTGTCCTGGGATCTCCATTGGTTTTCTTGGCCAGCCAGAGCCCAGATTACTTCTCCTCAGCTGCTTTAGGTTTTGTCTGCCTGGTGTAGTCACTGCTGCAATTCCAGCACACCCCTGAGCCATGCAACTGCCCAGCCTGGGGCTCCTCCTGATGGACCTGGGCAAGCTGCCACCAACACTTACTGCAAGTTGCTTCCCTTTCTCCAATAGGGAGCTCTGAATCCCTTTGGGAAGCTTTGTGGACCTTTGAGGTTATGCTTTTGCTCGGAGGAGGCAAAGCGTTCTTGATTCTGGTACTGGAAAAATCAAATGAGGACTGGGAATGGAAGTGATGTCCTTAGCTGGTATTTGACAAGGGTTGCTGTGCTTCCCAACCACCCTGGGAGTCATCAGTATGTCAGGCAGATCCTTGCAGTGGTTAAACCCATGGGATAAGCCACGATGGTACCAAAATAGGCAAGTCACGAATCCTGAAGCTGCAATTGATGTTACATACACTTAGAAATCCTGATGGAAACCAATGAGAACATGACAGTTACTGTAAGAAATGCATGCTAGAGAAGTAAAGTATATCCTCTGTGTACTGCTTAGCATCCATCTCTCTACACTCCCATTGTGCACTGGTGTGAAGGACTTGGTCTCAGTGCTGGTGGGCCCTGCAAAGCCAGTCTCAGCATGGAAACCTCTGCAGTGCTGCAGTTCCACCCCTTCACGCTGGGGAGCATTGGCTTGCGTTGGCTCTCCCTGTGTTGGATGCCAGTGGCACTTTGGGAAGCCTCTTATCTTTCCAAATCTCACGGTTTATCTTTCCCAGCCTCCCATTTGCAGAGCACCCTTTTCCTGTGATGATACAAGACTCAATGCAGCTACCCAGAGTCCTGTCTGAAATGAATTCCCATCCTGTGTGCAGGCTGACCAAGGAAAACGAATGAGATGAATAAATACTAGGATTTGCAGGACGTGTCATTGCCAGAGACAAACCAGATTCAGAGCTGGAAGTGCTGCATTTGGAGCTAAGGTTGGAACTTGGGATTTTGGACAGACTTCTAACTATTGACATGCAGGGTCTCAGGCCCTTCTCACAGGCTGCAAACATCCTGTGCTCTTGGCTATTTCCATGTCTGGATCCATGCTCTGTTACCTTTCCAGGGAGAATTTAACTCTAGCTCTTTGAGCAGAAAGAGCCAAGGGCTTTGGGAATAATCAGAAACTGATAGGCCAAATGACCTGGTAGCATACAAAGCTACCTTTGAAGCCTAAAAGAAGGGGATGGCATAAGATACAGCTCTTGGATCTGTGTATTCTTTCCCATTGGTAACCTATCCACAAAGTTGTAATTAATGGGGATCTTCCAGTTCAAGATGTAAATATTGTTGTAGGCTGTCAGTCCCTGCACATGGTGGGAGATCCCAGTACTGGGGTCCAGGAGCTGGATTTAAAACCATAGCTCAAGCAGTGCATTGGGTACAAACAGATGTAGCCAGCAGCAGAGCTAACAGCAGAGTGTTTCCAGTTGCTTGTCCTGGCCTGGTGTGTGTTTACTGTTGCAGGGTGAGGGAGAGGTCCTTGCATCCATCCCACCACACTGCCTCCAGCACAGAGTGACACTTTGCTCCCATCCAGGTGTTGGGGAGCTGTTTCCATATGTCACAGCAAGTATTCAATGTGCTTAGTGCACAGGCTTTCCAAGCCTGCATTTTGGCCCTTGTAGTAAATGTAGCTGCATTAACTTCCATGGAACAGCTCTAGAGCTAGGCCAGCATGAGAGCAGGACCTGCTCGTGTTGAAGATGGAAATGCAAATGCCTGCCTGCAGGCTGCTGCTTCCCTTCCCTGTGCCATTTGGTCTCGGAATACTCTGCGTGCTTCTCTCCTGTGCTGTAATTACCAGCCTGGTTCCTAGTGGCTATAAAGCTGTCCTTGGGAGGGTGTGATGGATGAAAGGGTGTTGTTAGAATGGCCTTTTCTGGGGTGTGTTGCTAACGGGCTGGCATGTTCCTTGAGGTGATCCTCTGTTGCTTCAGAGTGAGCCACAGTTCCCCACTGCTTTCACTTGGCAGTCAAACTGGTTGTTCTGAGGCTGCAGCTGATGTTTTTGATGCTGATGTCTAAGGAAAAGAAGCTGAACTTTTTCCTTGAAGCAAAGAGCTTACCAGAATGACTCAGCAGAGGCAACATAGCTCCATGTGGTCAGTTATAGAGAATACCACTTCTACTTAGCATTCCAAATCGTTTGCACATGGTTTTGTGCCTTATTTCTTCTCTCGGGTTAATCTGAAAGAGTTAAACATCTTTCAGCACCAGTAAATTACCTCTGTCGCATGGTATCGGTTCTCTTTCCTCCTGAATGACTTAGTTGATTGACTAACAAAATACTTGAAATACTTGATCTGAGATTTGCTTTTGGGTAATGTTCAAGGGTTGAAACTCCAAGCCTCATTACTGGAGAGCCTGCCTGCTGGTGAGCGGAGCATTCCTGCCAAGCACAACCCAAAGTACCTTGTGTGCTATCACACTTCCCTGTTTGCCAACTCGCAAAAAGGCTTGCAGTGTATTCCCAGCATGACTTCTGTCTACAGTGTCCTTGTGGGAGGTGGGAACTATCTCATTTAACTTAAAACCTGACTTCTAAGCAGATGAAGTTAGACATTGGTGCTCTCTGCAGTGAATAGACAGAGATAGGGCTCAAAGGGAGAGTGCTGCAGTCCTTACACTGATGTCCAAGGGAGGTTTGAGGTGCCCAATGACCATGTCCACTCTCTCCCCTGATTATAGGAGCTGCCAACGTGACTGGCCGAGACCATGCACCTGACTGGATGTGGCAGGATGGATCCCAGCTGCAGGCCTGCATTTCTAAAGGTATTTGTGTGCCTAAACAATCAGAAGGCGCCTTGCAGGATTTGTAGGAAGGTTCTTTGGTTCCAGGGAATAAATGGGATTTAGTTTAGATAAGGCAGACATGTGGGAAATCTGATGTCTCACGTATTCATCTAAACACTTCAGAAGAATGTGTGCCTGAGCGTGTGCTCAAAGTAAGGTCAGATTTGGCTGATGGATATTTAATACATTTGATCCTAACGTGACCCTCAGGAAATAACAAAGTTTCATTTCAAAATACATGCTTTATTCATAAGAATTGAAAAGAAAACCTTTCCCACTGCTGCTTTTGAGCCATGCCTCCTTCCTACCAAGGCCTCCACCACACCATTCTGCCTTGTAGCACTTCCCCTTGAAGGTAAGGGGAAAGGCAGCATGGTCTGATCCTGTGCAGGGCTACAATAACTCTCTCCTGTTCCCTGTATAGAATCTACATATTTCTGTCTGTAAAAACCTAGGAAGAGGCACTGTCAGCCTTGACCTCCAGCTTTCATCATGTCCCTGTGCTGCTAAACGTGGTTTCAGAATGGAGGCAACTTTGTGCTAGTTCATAAAAAGCCCAAAATAACAACAAGGCAAAACACAAAGAAGCAAACCCCTTGTGTGCTCAGGTCCAGACATCCCTTCTTGAGCTGCAATTTGTGGCTGTCTGATCCCTTCAGAGCTGCAGCACTGATTTCCTCACTCCTCCTGAACTCCTGCCATCTCACCCCAGGCCGGGAGAGGGGCTGCTCTGCTCCCTGCTCTTCTGGGCTGGGAATAAATCACCAGCGACCTGCATGAAATTCAGGCACTGTAAAACCAAAGGCAGTGACTAAATGCAGCTCCTTTTGCCTCTGTTCATGGTTTCATGCCCATATGGATGCTTGTGAAAGCTGTCCTCCACCAGCAGGTGTGTGCTGAAATCCAGCTGTGCTCCTCTTGCAGAATGGCAACTAGTCACATCTGGTTCCCCTTGACTACAGTGCTGAGAAATCACCTTGTTCTCATTTTGAAGTAGCAGAGATGGCAGAAGGTCCCTTTATTCACAATAATCAATTCTAGTTGGAGGGTCTTTTAAACTTACAGACAAAAGAATAGCCAGATCCAGTAAACTGGAGCTACCAAAGGTCGAAGCAGAAATAAGCTGAGGAGCTTTTGTCCTGAGCATAATTAATCATCACTACATCCTGTTCAGATCTATGGTGGGTTCTCTATCACTTAAAGCCTTCAAATAAGGCCTGAATATTTCTCAAAGTTGAAGTCAAGTCTGCTTATTCCCACAGTGGGATGTATCCACCAAGCCAGAAGATGGAGCTGATGTTGTGGTAGCTTATGGGGGTGTGCATCACTTGGGATGAAGTACCTCCACATCAGATGGAGCTGATGTTGTGGTAGCTTATGAGGTGTGTGCATCACTTGGGATGAAGTACCTCCACATCAGATGGAGCTGATGTTGTGGTAGCTTATGAGGTGTGTGCATCACTTGGGATGAAGTACCTCCACATCAGATGGAGCTGATGTTGTGGT
>JBAFWW010006687.1:11554-32497 GCA_036873685.1 Agapornis canus
GACATCAAAGGATCAAAAAGTGATGTCGCTATGAACACTTGGTCGCTACAAGCCAGTTATCCCTGTGGTAACTTTTCTGACACCTCCTGCTTACAACCCCTAAAGCCAGCAGGATCACGAGGCCCCGCTTTCACAGTCAGTATTTGCACTGAAAATCAAGATCAAGCGAGCTTTTGCCCCTGTCCTCCCTAAGCTCACCTTCAGACACCTGCATTACATTTTGATGGGTGTGCAGCCCCAGTCAAACTGCCCACCTGCTGCTGTCCCTGGAGCTGATCACAACTGGCATGCACCAGGCACTTGGCACCAGAAGTGAGAGCCCCCCTTGGGGCTTGCCCCCCTGCCTCACCAGGTAAGTGAAGAAATGATCATAGTGGTATTTCACCGATGGCCGGGATGCCGGCACGTGGGTCACCCTGTGCCACCAAGCACACACCCAGACTCCCACTTATTCTACACCTCTCATGTCTCTTCACAGTGCCAGACCAGAGTCAAGGCCAACAGGGTCTTCCTTCCACGCTGATTCAACCAAGCCCATTCCCTTGGCTGTGGTTTCGCTGGATAGTAGAGAGGGACAGTGGGAATCTTGTTCATCCATTCATGCGAGTCACTAATTAGATGACAAGGCAATTGGCTACCTTAAGAGAGTTATAGTTATTATTATTTAATATATTCTTTGGCCATTTCCTGCAGGGAACATGTGATTTGACATCCAGACACTTTGCTAAAGTACAGAACTACTTACAGTAGTGACCCATTTCTGTGAGAATCAGCACCAGTGACCAAAGAGGTCAACAGTAGCATTTGTGAGCAAAGAAGTCAGAAAATGCTCTGATCTACCTTCTTGGAGATCTTCTGGAAACAATCAGTCTAAAATTAAAATGAGGCTTCTCTTTGTGCAGGACTTTTCCACCATGCAGCAGCTAAAGAGACTGATCTCTGTTGATCACACATTCAAATAACATTTGAGACAGTCACAGCACATGGAGCCTGAAGTGCCAAACGTCCTGAGCAGTTCCTACAACCTGTGGTACTCCAGTTTCCTAAGCAGATCTGTCAGATTGGACCTCTCTGCCCCAAGCAGCTACGAGTCTTCAGACGCGAACAGGGGATATTGTAACCCTGATCAACCCCTGTTTCTGCCTCTCTTACTAGGAAAAGGGATTAACTGGTGGGATAATCAGACATTGTTTACACTTCTATAGCCCATGTAGAGAAAGATTAAGGCCAACCCCTCATGGCAGGGGGGATAGAACTGAATGATCTTTAAGGTCCCTTCCAACCCAAACCACCCTATGATTCTGTGAAGGTTTTAGTGAGTGGGAACCTCGAGTTAGTAAGCCCATACTGAAGCACTTAGATGTCCTTTTTTTTTCTCTCTTTTTTTTAAGCCACTGAACTCCCCATTGCTCCCAGAGGCTAGACTGTTGCTCTGTGAATGCATACCCTCTGATAATCCAACCTTTATGTCTTGAGCCAGGAATAAAAGTGTTATTGGAGTAAGAAAATTATCCTAAGAAAGAATTAAAAGTTTGAAAAGAGTTAAGACTAGACAACAGCACTCCTGTAATACCAACTAACTCAAAACTCCAAGCAAAGCAAAAGAGCAAGGAGAAGGAATAGTGAAATATTAAATGCAGTTGCTTCTTCTATTTGCAGTTTAATAATTCAAGACCTATATTTATTTATTCATACTAATTGACCGATGAAGTTATGCTGTGGAATAGCTGAAGAGAAACTAATTGCTGTCTCATTTTATTTTAATAGTATATTAAAACTCAGGCTAGACTGGAGAGCTCTTCTCAACTTGAGCTGATGTTATCTGCCCTGAGACACTGGCAACTATCCAGGGACTTGCCTACACTGATATTCAGGACTAACCTTAGGAGTCAGATTAGGTGATTGTGCCTTTGGCTGTAAATGGACCACAAATGTGAATCTCATTTCTTTTTGAGATCAGCCTTTCCTCCTTTTCCTTTATTTTTCTCACTTAGGTTCTGTTATCATTTGCTCAGTCTGAGCAAAGGGGCCTTAAATGGATGTAAATGAATTTTGCAAAACCAACAGAGGATCTTTAATACCATTGGAGTAATTGGGGCTTAACTGCAGTGAATCCTGAAGCACACTGTCTAAATAAAGGCATTCCCAATCATTTTTACATTCTCTTAATTAACAGTCCCACAAGTGAAATGAGACTCAAAAAAGGCACATCAGTTCCTCATCCTCCAGTGTTTCCCTACAGTTTCCATGCTGTCCTGATAAATAAATTGATGGAACACTGAGGAGAGCCTTTTTTCATCTCTCTCCCAACCCTCAGATCTGGGACCCAAATGCACCATCCTTCTCTCTTACCCCAGCCCAATTCCCACATGCATCCAGACCCTTTTATTAGCAGGAAGGCTGCTAGTATGGCTAATGATGGAGGCTGTATGCACAGTGGCTCTTCTGCTTGCCTGCCCTCATGGGGTGAGGAGCAGTCCTCCCCATGGGCATCACCCCTGCTGCTGCAGCATGAGGGTGAGAAGGGCAGTGGGCAAAAGGCAGAGGCATGAGCACTGCACCATGGACCTCGTCGGAGGAGAAACAATGGAACCCAAAAATTTATCAGTGTTTCAGTATCTCTTCTCACGTACGTTTGTAGCTGCAGTATTATGCATAAACTATCCAGAGCACTAGAGAAGATTCACCTCCCCTTACAGCACAGGGCACCATCAGCAGCATGTGGTAGGATATGAGAGTCCTCAGGTATTCAGATCCCAGCATATAGGCTGGTTCATCCTATGTATCTAGAAAACAAGTTACTGAATTGAAGCCCTGGCAATTTACATACCCTTTGCACAGATACAAATAAGCTCAGAAGGTGAAAGGCAACAGAAAAGCAGGTCCTTTGAATGCAGATCCTTTCATCTTCAAGTTTGCTAAGGATAGATGTAAAAGCAGCTTAGGATCCAAGTTGTGCATATTCCTCCTTTGAAGCTCTACCTTTCACCCAGCCCAAACTTTGCCATTTAGCACTCTCATTACCTTGTAAGGTCTGCTCCTCCCTTCAGCATTTAGTCCCTCTGCGGAACACCAAGCTGTTTCCCTCCCTTCCCAGGAATCTTAATTAACTTTTTTTCTGTGTGTTTGTTTCTCCTCTCCGCTTCAGACATACTGATGGCTTCAGTTAGGTTTGTTTCAATGCTTTCAGTTATCTTTAATCACATTTTTTTCATACAGATCACCAGCTGGCCTTCATACAAAACACAATGCATATCAGAATTTGAGCATTCCTATCATCTGTGCACTGTGACATGCGAAGCTACGCCTGTACTGTTATTTTTGACAGAGATAGCACTGGTTGTTTTGCACTATGTTGATTCTATACTCAGAAAAATCTAGGAATGGCTTTAGTCGCTCTGTGTACATTTGCATGATGCTTTCACTGGCTGGACCAAAAAGGCTTCCCCATTTCTTCATCATTGTTTGGTTTACCTGAAGCCAACTGATTCATATTATTCAGAAAAGATCACTTCACTAGGTCTGCCTCTCATAATTTAAGGACATGGAGACCTCTTCCTCTTTGAGGTTCAGATAGGACTTGATGGAGGATGGAGGTACATGGGATAAGCATGGTCCATGGCTCTGAATTTGAGATTGCTTGCTCAACAACATCTCAGAGAGCAGGAAGAACAAGGGCAGAACAGTCTGTCCTCCTTCATATAAACTTGCTTTCACACATATCACTCTCATTTTTACGCAAGTCTTCTTGCTTTTCTCCTTTGATCTCAGGGAACCTTGGCAACCTTCCCCAGGACATTCTCTGACTGGAGAGGAGAGTTGCTACCTCTGCTTTCAGGACCCTATAATATCACCCCTCTGACACCAACTATGAGGTGAAGAGTCTGGAAACTCACCAAGGAGACAATAATCTAAAATTCCTTCTAGCTGCACCTTCTGTTAGAAGTCTTAGCAATAGCTCTCCCCCAGGACCCCAAATGACTGCTGAGTGGGGCTGGGGTGGTGAGCTGTGGACCAGCTCTATGCCCTCCCCCTGGGCTGTGCCATGCTGCAGCTGACAAACAAGACCTCGACTCCCAAGTCCCCACAAAGTCAGCAAGCGAAAAGAAGTTATTAGTGGTACATTCACTCAGAGAAAGCGGATTACAAATTACCCTCATTCAGCACTTGGGAACAAGATTATTTGTGACATAACAGATTGCCACCATCGTAATCCAGAGCCTGTAAACATTTGTTGGCTTTTCATTGGCAAATGCAAATCTGTGCCAGTGTAGCTGTTTTTAGGTAGAAGTGATCACAAATTATCACAGGCTAACATCTGAATCTGTACCACTAATACTGTTTCCTGAACAATTTCCCTGCTAACCTTAATCTGAATGTTGCCTGCATCTTCAATAGCCTTGGGACTGAGACTTTGGGGAATTCTTTTATACAGCAAAATTAAGCACTATAATAGTAAGTGGAATTTTGTGGGGAAAAATTAATTCTAAACTAATATCAGGTAGCAGACCTGATTAATCTGGTCTTTGTTCCAAGAATCTCTTGACTGTATTGTTGAATGATTAAAAAAAGATCATAGTCAGAAATCAACATGATATCAGGCATCTTCAAACAGTTCTTCCAGCACCTCATTCCCAAATCAGGAAATTTCAAGGGCCAGCTGTTTCCAGGGTGGCATCTCAGGGTTGTGATACATTGCAAAATTGCTCATGAGGAGCAAATCTCTACAGAGCACCTAATATTCCAAGTCATCATGTAAAACTGAAGGTGAAACCAGAAGTCCCTGAAGGTGGAGTCCGGATGCACTGAAACCGATGACATCAGGATCTAAGAAACAGCTTCACCATGAAGGTTTTGGACTGGCAGCTATGCAAACATAGACCTTTTCCCCTGAAGATGACTGGCGAAAGCCAAGGCAACAAAGTTCTCTGTAAGGCAGTGTGACAAAATCATGAAGGGGATATTCGTATTTGTTCAGTAAAATAGATATTATTAGTCTATGAAAATGATGGGGTATGAGGCCGAAACTGCTTAACCAAGGCTTTGGTACTCATTAAGAAAATATCACAGCAACAACGCCACTGAAGACATTTTCTGGCAATCACTGTATGCTCTCACCTGTGCACTGCCCACCTAGTTACTTAGGCTTTATGGAAAATTTTCTGTGACACCCAGAGGATGCAGGAACATGAGAGTTATGTTTTAAGTCATGATTTAATCACAGTGAAACACTCACATGGCATATGCATTTGCAGAAGTAATGGGCCATGAGAAAATGTCTCCTGTAAAAGTCCTTAAGAGGCTGGATAAATTCTTTCAGTGTCAGAGGTTCTGACAGAGTTATCTTCAGAAATGGTGTGAGCAGAGCTATGGGCAGGAGGGTCATAGACTGGTAACTCTAAGACAAGAGTAAAGGTCATGTTCTGCCGTAACAAGTGCTAGATAGGGAGACAATGCAATACTCTTATCCTCTTAACAGAAATTTCTAATTTACTTGCTTGATTATACTTTAATGTGTTTGTAAACCTAATAAAGCTAAAGTAACCAGTTCTAGAGAACATAAAAATACCTTAATTGCTTTCAAAAGTTTTGGATGATGCATATATACATAATTATATCTGTGAATACTTTGGATCTCATAGCACCACTGGCTCAACAACAGTTTAAAACTGATAAATGCATATTTATTATTTTTCAGAGCATGCAACCCAGAGATCCCACCTGGAAGCATCCCAGCAAGGAATACATGTTTTAGCCACCTGAAGGTTTTCCTAGCTCCAAGCTCCTTCCTGCTTGGCCTCATCCCTGGTGTAGCAGATGCCAGGACCCTCACGGGGCCATGACACACACCACCCCCTCTGTAGTGGTGGCTGGGCCACCGTATCTGCGCAGCTGAACCAGGGCAGGACCTTTCTGCTGCTGACGCCCAAGGATTCCCCTCTGCTGGGAGGTTTCTCCCAGGGCCAGGCTGGCTGGCAGCAGCAAGAAACCGTCCCAACGTGCTGTGAAACCAAGGCCATAATATGTTAATGTGAAGACTTTTTCCAAGTAATCTTTACCATCTGTTGTCTCGCACTGATGTTAGTATTAATAATTTATAGGCCTTCTCTTTAGGCTGAGGAGCAAGCAGAATGCTAATCTCTAACAGACAGTATCAACTTTTTTTTTCTTTAATGAGATAGATGTTGCTCTATATGATAGCCTCGCACAGGGAATATATGGTGCTGTTCAGCCTTCCATTGCTGTTGCTTTTGTGAGTCTTCTGCTGAAAATAGCAGTGGCAATACATTTATTTTAGTCCAGTTCCTCTGTTGCTTCTTTCCTTCTAAAATAAGGCATGCAGTCTATCTGGTACCTAAGCAAAGTGCGTGTAAAGGTCAGAGGCAAAGCATAAGCTAACAATATAAGTAGTATTATAGCATGCAATTACTGCAAGACAAGAACAGACAGGTTCCTTTGCTATCCGGGAGACTGTTAGGCTGAAGGAGCATAGTTGTGCTACCAGTTTAAGCCAGCAGAATCTCCTTGCTATATTTAACCTTGATTTCCTCAGAGAGTGAATATGCAAATCACAAAATGTGATGCACGGCAAACACTGCTTTCATAAGGGAGAGCTAAGTTATAGTCTCAAACAATCAAATCAGCCTTTCCGACTCATAGGGCTTCAGTTTAATCCCGTATTAACAGGATTAATAGCAGACTTACAGTTCATACCATCTTACTCCCCTTTTGCACAAACCAATCTAGCTGCTTTCACAGAGGGACAGGTGGATTAATAGTCTTAGTCAAAAACTATGGTGATAATGCAGAAAATCAGCCAAAGGGAGGGATTCCAGGGTGCAAATGGACAGCTGGAAGATTGCTATCAAAGCCATGCAGGGACTTCACCCGCAGATAGAAATGTGAAATGCGTGGGAGACCCTTCTGCTTCTAAATTGAAAACCAAAACAAGCCCCCTGAAAGATAAACAAGTACAGTAAAGGAATAAGTCTCTCTATTAATAAATGCTTACCAGAGGATAAACAAGTAAAGGAATAAAGAACCTGAGAAGCTCAGAAATGTAGAGGCATTTGACGAAACACAACTCCACTAAGAAATGCAAAGCTCCAGCAGACTGTTATACAACCTTTGATTTCTTTTAATAACAGTTGAAGGTCAGATGCCACAGCTCTTCCTGGAAATCCTAAAAAGACTGGGTGGCTCCTCAAGTTAGAAAGGAACTGCCACATCGTATGTTGTGCAACGTACAGCTATTGACTAAGGTATATTATATTACCTCCAACAGCTGACTCAGACCCAGTTGTTATAAAAGGCTTCTCACACTCCGGCAAGCAGCACGTAGGAGCCCAGCAGGCTGGGGGAGGTCGGGGGGGGGTCAAGGCGATTACTCCCCCTTCCTTCAGCCCCCCAGCACAGGGCTCAGCTGGGTTATGGGAGTTCACATCTAGCTATTGACATTCAGCTGCATTGCTTACTCATTACCGGATCAGCGGGGAACTGTCTGGGTCTGAAAAGTTAACCCTTCCCATGCCCTGATTTTTTATATATATAAATTCTATTATTATTAATAATAATAATTAATTAATTTTCTTTTTAAGACTACAAATCCCTGGGAGACATGCCTGCAGGAGGGCTGGGTGGGCTGACCTGACCTGTTGGCACCCCACTAGGTTGAGGGCAACATGCTGACATGGGTGCAGAAACCACCTAGGAGGAGAACAAGAGGCAGGCACCACTGCTGAGGCAGCTTTGCTCCCCAGACAAGGGGTGGTAGAAGTAGGAGGAAGGAAAGTACTGTGCCCCAGGTGAGAATTTGCTCTAAAAAAGGCAGGAGAAGTGATATCTCCAGTTATTCCTTCATTTCTCACTCCCATGTTAAGGTGAACAGGTCTATGAGATACAGCTCGTAAAGCAAAGTGAACTTTTCACTGTGATTCAACACAGATATCACTCAATTAAGATGCCTGTGCCCACCCTATCTTTCACTCTCAGTTTTGCAAATGATTGTGGAATCATTGCAAATCTTGCAATGGCATTTTTTGTTCTAATGATTCACTCCTTGATTATGTGAAAACCTCAGTCTGTTTTTAGGATAAGTTCCAATGCCTGTGGCTTCACCTTTTAGGGCCAATGATCCAGACAAAGTATAAAAAGATGCCAAAGTGCCTCATGGTCCTGTTAAGGCAGTGCTATGATTTCCTGGTAATGGTGTACTAATTTATGGTTTCTGAAGTTAGATGTCATCTAATATATCATCATAGCCCACTAAGATATATTAAGTTTATTTTTTCTTTGTATTTTAAGAACAAAATAAAAATGTTTTTGCAGTATAGCAAAAAATGCTATTTTTCCCGTTCCCATTGAATCAAAGGCTTCTCTGTAAAGATAAGCTATATCATTCTATCACAGAGAAGAACAGATGGTGAATAGCAGGTATGCGAAGTGTTCATACTACTCTATTTCACCTTTCACTATAATTATATTGCATGCCAGGCTCCAAATGGAGCATTGAATTCAGACACCAGAATTTGGTGGAGATGAATTTTGCAAAGCTTTAAATGTTAGTTCAATTTCGTGACAATTTGAGTGTAATTTATACACATCTCAGAACATGCCAGGTACTTAGAGGTGCATCAGAAGAGGCAACAGTCTTACCACAGCTTATAATCACAAATGATATTTTCAAATAAGCAGTGAAATATAAGTAAATAAGCAGTGAAGTCTGCTTGCATCTGGCTAATGCCTCCATTAATCTTTATTAGTAATTTCTAGTATTGAGAGCAGGGAAGGTAGGATTTATAGCTCTTTTCAAAGAAGAGCCAATGAAAATTAGATGGATTGGGCCAGTGGATCAGTTCCAGGAACAGGGAAAGAAAAGACAGAGTGGGGTCTTTGAAAGTGGCAAATGAAGTGTTTCTGCAGATGAAGGAGATAAAGACCCTAAAATGTGCATGTCCATGAAGGCAAGAGGGGAAGAACTGAAATTTAATAGGAAGGTCAGCAAAAGAACTTGCAGAAGAATGGGGTTTGATCCAAGTAAAAGGTAAGAAAGAAATGGACTTAGGTAAAATATCAAGAGCCAGAAAAGGACATATCTCTTATCTGTGATATAACTTAAGAAGTGCTGGCATGTTTGTTGGTTGGAGAGCATGGAGAAAATACTACTGTATGAATTTTAAGAATGAGTGACAGTGGAAGAAGTTAGATCAGAAAATGTAAGTCAAAAATAGTGGATACATTTTATTTTCAAGCTTAAGAAACATCAAGGAAGAGAAGGAACTTCAGAAAGTGCATGAGTTTTGCAGTTTGTTGGCATGTGGTCTGCTTGGTGCAGAGGGATATTGAGGAAGTTTGGCTGGAGACAGAAAGGCAAGCTGTTAGCAAAGCAGAGTGGAAATGAAGAAGTTAAATTGCTGAGTTTGTAAAGGGTAATTGAAGATGTGGAAGTGTGTCATGGCATGGGAATGGAGGAAAACAAGAAGCGTATGGCGTTTATGAAAGCTGGATAACAGGTGGTTTTCAGGAAGTGAGGGTGTGCAGTCACTCTAAAACGGAAGGGAGGACAAGTTAGCTGGTGACTTTGCTGGTAATGCCGTAAACTGTTTCTGTGGACAAGAGGGAACAGAAAGCAGATTTTAGAGTGGGGGGAACTTGGCTGAGTAGGGCCAGAAGAAGTGGAATTAATTCTTTTTTTATTATTATTTTTTACATGTTTAAGACATATGGAGGCAAAGAAAGGAAGCATATGGAGTAGTACTTGAAAATGGGGCTGGGGTCAAGAGACATGGTAGGGGAAACAATAACATGTTTCAGAAGCAGAGAAGAGTGGTTGAGGATGTCTCATTGTTTCTTCATGCTTCTCCATCTGTCAATATCCATCTGTTGTTTTTATGTTGTACACTCAAATGTCAACTCCAATAACAGTTTAATGTAAAATGGATAATCATGACTCTGTCTCCCTTTCTCACCAGTTTTTGGAAGGATGTAGAAAACAGTATCTTCCACATAGCACTGGAAGGGTGGGCAAGACTCTCTTGTTCTCTGGAGTCTAGAGCTTGGTGATTAAAGGATGCTGTTCTGGGAAGTGGGAAAGGTCAGATGTGAATCCATAAACCTGAGAAGGCTCCTGAATGTGTGAAGGGCAGACCCTGAAGCCCATCAAAGTGCTTAACTACTGCCCTGTTCTATAAAAGGCACTGATATCATCACTAAATCCTAAAGGAAAGGTGTAACAGGATAATGTACACCAGGAAAAATATTCTCTACCTCCCTCTACCTGGTGCTTGGTGCCAAGGATGTCTAAGAGGTGTGATGCTGAATAAACCTGGTCTTGGTGGCTCTCTGCATCTGCTTTTTACTTGGTGCTTTGATTGCTTTGCACCAAACCCTGAGGCATCAAAGTGCTCAGGTATACAGAGTCTTATGAACCCAGCTGCAGAAAGAGAATCACCTCTGGCTGTTTATCTCATGCCTTTCCTGTAGGTCACCTTTTGCATTGCAGAGGTGGTTGATGAAAGTGTGTGCTGGCTTTACAGTCAGCCAGCTGCTAGCTCAGGGGAAGACACATACTTTTGTACTGCTGGAGAGGTAGAGGAGCAGAGCATGCAGGATGGTGATGTATAGCATAGCCACAGTGTGATCCACTGGAAGCATTTGCCTCTCCCATGTGTTGCAGGAACAAGGACAGTACCCTGTTGCTGCCTTGGCTTTTGCTCTGGGAGGAAAGCACTTGCCTCCTTTCAGGGATCACCATGGTAAAGTAAAAGATGTGCCCTCCATCACCAGCAGCTGTCAATGACCCACAGGGAATATCTACCCTACCAATCATTTTCCCTCTTGGCAAAAAGCAGTGATCATAGCCTGACTGCTTTGCCGAGTAGCAGCAGCAGAGTGGAGCTGAGTCAGCCCCTCCCAGGTCACCGGGAATCAGTCCATGCCTGCTACATCCCCAATCCACAGTGACGTATCTGTAATTATGATTTTCACTGTTATGTTCATGATATTAGAATTTGTCTTGCTCTAGCCAAGACTCCTACTCTGCGTTCATGCACAAGCCTGTCATGCTATACAATTACAGTGGAGTTGGGGCCTGATCTGTACTATAATTATAACTGAGTCAGTTACAACAGACTTGTCTCCTGACCTGGTTCCAAAATAGCACTATATTTTTTAAAGCAAAAGGGATTTTAGGTGGATTCTTCAACCATGCAAATGCATTACGCTTGTCTTGTATTTAAAAAGGGTTCATTTCTGATAAAGCAAACCTTTTTTTAGCATAAGCAGGAAATGGTCCAAACTGGCTGTTCATTAGCATTCGCTAAGTCAGCTTCAAGCACCCTCTCTGAATGTCAGATATTTCCCACTTGCATTCCCCCCCCACTTTGTGTGTTTGCTACTTCCTGGCATCCTTATCATATAATAATGAATCACGCTGGAGTTGAGATGTCAGATTTAGATACAGAGTGGGACTAGTTTGGCCAGTCCTGGGTAATCAGTCCTCTTAACAGGGAAATGCATTTAAATAGGTCAATGAATCTTACATGTCTGTGCATCAGGAATTATCAGCACTGCAGAACTTGCAGTCAGGGGAGAAATTTGCTTTCAAGCAAAACTTCACCACTAGCACAGTGAACAACATTTCATTTACATTTACCTTTAAAATAATATTTTGCTTCATAGACTTTTGGGGGTCTTTGGAATAAAAGACTATTCTTATTTTTGTTTTACTCTTTTTCTTCATATACAATATAATACATTTTTAATGAATTGGACAGTCATGTTAGAGCTAAGAAGACTCTTATCTAATCTCCTGTCTTCTAAAATGCATCTTTATTTTTGCCTCGTGTCTTTTCTGGTGATGGAGGTGCTGTGAAGTTTTGCTTTACAAAGCTTTTCAAATTGTGACTGAAAAGCTTTACCTTTGCTTTATTCTTTTAGGTCTCTTCTAGGTTATGTCTGTTCAGGCAGTTTCTGGAAGTTCCTAAAGAAGCCAGAAATGTCCAGCAGGTGAATCTCAGCCCTGGAGGTTAACAGTCTGTATCTAGAGATACAGTTTATACCTAGGAGTGAAGGAAAGGCACAACATGGGACATGAGGGGTGAGAGGTGTAGTGAGGTGTGATGGCAGAGGACCTGCCCACAGTGGCAGTGTCCCTGTGTTCTGCTCAGATGGATGCCCTGGCAGCACCTGTGGGCTGGGACGCGTGCCATGCCTGTGAAAGATGTCCTGGTGGCACAGCCACGCTATCTTGTTTAGTGTCTCATCTTCCTCAGTGACATTAGTGAAGGGGGTCAATACACCCTTCTGTCACCATCACTGTGCCCATGCTGTGGGGTTTGTGAGCATAGCTGGGGTAAATGGTTTCTGGTTTCTTCTTGCTCTCAGCTGACAAGGTCATGGCAGTTTCACAGCCAATGCCTGCATTTGCTCTGGAGTTCAGAAAATGGACCAGTGGCAGCTACAGGGGTGTATTTATGACTTCCAGACCAATTCCCCAGCTGTCAGTCCAGGATGACATTATATGAGGGTGTTTAAAATACTATGGTCTATTTTGGATTTCTGCGCACTTAAGTATAGTCACAAATGTACAAGTGTGGTGTACTTACATCAATTAAACTTTCTGTCAACTCTACTTTTTCCTGTATAAATCTGTTTGGGAAGAACTCTGAAATAATCAACATTTGAGGTTTAAAGTTGGGCTTTTTCTTGGCAGTCCTCATGTTGCATCCAGTTCAATACAACTCTTGCAGAATTTTATCAGGATAAGCCTTCAGAATAAGTCTACCTAAAGTCCAGTCCTGTATTCAAATTCTAATGGTTGAGTTTGCTGTAAAACATACACACTTCACATACCTCTCTGATACTGTTTAGAGGCACCTCTTTTGGATAGGATCTGTCTGAGGCTGTGTCTGTCAAAAAAAACCCCATCTGTTTTCCCAGAATAAGTATGTAAAAAATGGATTAAGAAAAGACTACTTTTATGATTTCACCAGTTCACTGGAAAAGCACAAGAGCTGTAATCTGTCCATGAAACTAGGTATGCATATGTTCAAATGTTTATAATGTATACAAGTTATCAGAATTTAGATTACTTTCCATAGTGATATATTCCATTCTCTAACATGCATGAGTGTATAAACCAGTAGTTTTTAACTTCTACTCCATTAACTCTCTTAAATATTGTGTGAAAATGAGCTCAAAAAGCAAGCCTATTGTCATTAGCTTCAAATCTGTTACATGTTGTTTGCCCCTTTCTCAGGGAATGTTTGAAAGGTCTGAAAAACAGGAAGCACTGAAAATCTCCAGTTCAGAACAGTAATTCTATTGAACCAAGAATAAGGTGATGGGCACTGATCTAGGAAAGATGGTTGCTGTCTGCTGGCCAGTCCTGCAGTCTGTCGTTTACAGAATGCTCAACTGCCAGATAAGCATGCTTTGCACCCTGGGGCCCCTCATGCATGACGCATCTCCCCCAACCTGCCTTTTTACAGCTCTGGAGAAAACTGGCTGTGAGTACACGGGGATGTCTGCTCATCCTCTTGATCTGTGCTGATGTTTTATTGCAGTCTCCCCCCCACAACCTGCCCAGGCTTCCCATGTCTCTGCTGGATAATTGGATAGTATTTGTTTGTCCTTCCTGTGATTACAATGTTTTGTACAATGAAATCCTCATCCATAAAAGGGATTGCAGAAAACCAAATAGCAACACCACAAAAAAAAAAAGCATATAATCCTTCAGTGGTGAGTGGGCTCATTGAAGTCAATATATAACAGAAACACATGCATTAGCATCTACACAGTGCCTTGGCATAGTGTGGAACCGCATGATGCCATGGGCAAACACTGGGAGCTTTTCATCTCCATAAAGGTGATTTCTTCCCTCCTTAGCTTTGATTGCAAAACAATACAGAACCAAATCTTAGCTGGACAAAAACTTTCCCCCCCCCGTGGGTGTTGTGGCAGTCCCTGGAAACCCTGTCATTGCTGCTGACATGGTTCCTCCCTCATCCAACTGTGTCAGACCTGCAGTAATGTTTCCTAGGCTTGCCCAAGGTACCTATTTAAATTATAGATCCAGAATACTGCTGGCTCCCCTCCAAATCTCTGATCTAGTAGCTGTTTTTAATGATAAATTACATATGTTTAATAGCTCAGCTATTTTGTTTGGTTCCTTCAGAACTTTGAGATGAATAGGCTCCAGTCTCAGTGATTTATTGCAATTTAATTTGTCAAGTTGTTTCAGCACTTTTTCTTGCACTCCTCTGACAGCAGTTCACCTTCACAAACCAAAGATATGCATTTCCCTATTCTCCTTGGAGTGAAGACCCACACAGAAACTTTTGGCAACCTCTGTGAGTTCTTTCCCTTCTTTGACCTCTTTTTCTCCTGCTTAGTTGATTAAATTTAGGGATTTTCCCATGAGCATCCTATGCTCAAATCCTTTATCACCCCAACTGTAGCATCCAATCCTTTTCATAAGCTGATTGATCACCAGTTTAATTGTAACAGTAGGTACAATTTTTGCCCAGATTTTTCTAGAATCTCTCTGCTCTACATTGAAATTTTTTCTTTCGATTTCCAGTCTACTTATTACTGTTCTTTTCCCCCATCATTGTCTGTATCTGCTTCATCTCAAGTAATTTTTCCTGAACATGGATCATCAGGTGCCCAGAATTCCAGGTGAGATTTTATATTCCTTTCTTTCTGGCTGCCCAGACCAGTCTAGGATTGACTTTCTGTCTTTTGTGATTGCATTATACAAGAGCTTTGTATTTATGCAGAACAAATAACTGTATCAAAGTCTGTAGTGTACTCCGATGGTTTTCACTTGAAAGTTCTCAATTTATAAGAGATTTCTGCTACTTGTCCCTGACCATGTCACCTTGCAGTTGGTATAATTGAATTTAATCCAATTCCTATTACTCCATTTGTCATGTCTTCCTTTCGTGTGATATCCTAATAGTCCTCTGTATTAACAGTACCTCAACATTAACACTGTGATCAGCAAATTTCATTTGTGCATTCCTACATGTGTGCCAAGATCTTTAAAGAAAGATTGGTAGGTTTCAAGACCTTTCCTTGGACTGTTCTCCTCCATCCTCATACTTTCTATTCTGACACTCTTTAGAAAGGTCCTGAACTATATCTACAGTATTGTCACTAACAGGGGCTTTGTTTAGCTTAACTTCTTATGTAGCAACATATGAAATTCATTGTTGAAATCTGGATTTATGAGTTCTACTGTATTCTCTCTTATATATGTTTAATTAACTTATCAAAGACACGTGTCAGAGTTACTTCATCTGATCCATATTTGGGACATCATAAGGGTGACAATAGAGTTTTTGTCCCCTATTTATAATTACTTTTATGCCACTCTACTACCTGGCAAAAAAAAAAAAAAACAACAAAAAAAAACCCCTTAAAATTAGTAATGCTACAGTCAACAACTCATTAGATTTATTTTCAGGAAGTCTTAGATGATGGGTTGCTTTATGTGCTTGATTTTTCTGCACCATGTAAGATTCTTCAGAACTATATGTAGTTTTAAGGTAGCTTCTCAGTCTCTGCAGGGTTGTTCTGATCAAAGGAATACTGTGAGAGCTTTTGTGTGGGTTTGCAAAGAGCAAATGTGTACCCTGTTTTTTTAGGCTGTAGCTGATTTCCCTTCCATTTCTTAATTCTTCTCTTTTATTGGTCTGGGATGTGCTTGCTGTAGCGTGACTATAATTGAGTTTTCTTAAGGAACCTCCAGGGTTAATTCCCCTGCATGTTGATTCCTACATCTCCTGAAGAAAAGATTCCTAGTTTAAACCCCCACAAGCCTGTCATAATTTTTGGGAACACTTTCCCTGGAAGGACATCAGGCTTGGACTGGAATGTCCATGGAGCGCTGTGGAAGCAATTGCACCTAGCTCATAAACAAAAGACACTCCCAACCCCCTTTCCCCCAAGGTCTGTAGACTTTTAATTACAACATAGAAGAGATGAATCACTTGGGTGTCACTTGACTGGGGAAACTTCTGGGTGACTAAATCTGTGTCAGATGAGGTAACAACACTTAATAGGTGTGAAAGGCCCTGGCAGTTGGGAGACATTTCCTAAAGGAGCAGATTAGTGACCGAACAGCTAAATGGGTCACTGAAGGAAGGGTGATGGACAGAAGGGGAAACAGAGGGTAAGGGATAATCTGCAGACCTTTTCCTGAGAATGAGAGATGAGCCGTGACAACTACAACACTGGTGCCTTGAAGTGTGATGCTCACTTCCTGAATGAGTTTCCTGTATAACTTGTTTGCTTTTAACTGGAGATTGTTGAGATTTCTTAGCAAATGGTCTTCAAATTTTTTCTTAGGAAGCAACCCTCATCCCTTTCATATTAAAGATTCTGCTCTTTGCAACGTTTTTGGAGGTATGTCTTTAAAACTTGTTGTAAATTCAAGGACTGTGGGGTGGCATTTTTTTTTGTTTTATTTTTATTAAGCAGAACCACAGGTTTGGTAATAGGAATTGGGAAATGAGGAGGAATGCTAAAAGTTGATCGTTTGGTTAAAAAGCATTTATTAAAACAGTATAGAAAACTATCAATTGGGTCAACTTTGAACATTATGTTGTGCAAATAACTCTCTGAGGTCAAAGTAATTTGCAAAATCATCCCCCTCCCTTCATATAATGATCATGATCACAGTGCACATGCCTGTCTAAGGACCAGAAAACCATCATTCTTTCAGACAAGCATCACTGCATGTCCTGCCTCTATGATGTGGGACTAGAAGTATGTTTTAATGTTCACACACCTGAAGCCTTCAAGGGAAACTTCAGAAGGTACTAAGGTACCTTCAGAGAAGAAGAGATGCATACTGTGTTTCTCCCTTTATCAGGAAGCAGGAGCATTGCAGGAGATTGAGTCTGGATCTGTTGCAACGCAAGAAGTTCTCCCCTTTCTTTTCTAGTTCTCTTTACTTGTGATGCCTCAGAACAGCTTGTCAAGGTCCAAACTTCTTTATTCCTTTCCCATGATATGGCCTTTGTGGGCACATATACATCACCCTGGCCTGAGATGTGATTTTTTCCTATTGCCATGCTGGATTCTGAAGTGATCAGGCAATGAGTAAGAAACATGAGAAAACATTTTGTTCATCTATCCATAGTGGATAGGTACACCAAATAGAGCGCAGATGCGACAAAGTGTCACTTCTTGTCACTCCACCATTCTGTAACCTCTGCCCATTCCCTGACTGTCAGGTATGTGAATAGATCTAGACAGAACAGCCTTTGCCTTGTGAGGAGAAAGTGCCATGGGAATGCATCAAATACCCTCGGCTCAAAGGAGACTGAAGTTAGTTGTATGAATCATAGATCATAGTTATGGTTGGAATGGACCTGAAGATTATCTAGTTCCAAACCTCCTACCATGGACAGGGACACCTCACACTAAACCATGTTGCCCAAGGCTCCATCCAGTTTGACCTCAAAAACTGCTTGGGATAGAGCATTTATCACTTTGGGCAACCTGTTCCAGTGCCTCACCACCCCCACAGTTAAGAACTCCCTTCTTATATCTAACCTGAACTTCCCCTGTTGAAGTTTTAACCCATTGCCCCTTGTCCTGTCACTGCAGTCCCTAATGAAGAGCCCCTCCCCAGCATCCATGTTAGTGTGGCCTTCCCAGAGCCCTCACCTGTAGGCTTGAGAAGGAAGTTTTTTTGTCTCTTGAGAGAGCTGCTGGTGCTTTGTGAGGACATGTTTTCCATGCAGCACTGGTGTGGCAGCTCTGCATGCTAGATAGGGACCATGGGCTTATATGAATCCTTTGTGCTGAGCTGTTTCAGTCTGTTCTATCACAATCACTGCCGAGGTGTTGCTCAAACCATGAACAGATGACAGAAGTACCCTTTGAATTTGTCCTCTCTTCCCAGTGCTGTACAGCTCTGCCATTGCTGGCCACTTCCCTAAAGGCAAAGCTACTTCACATCACTTTCAGCCTCTTGAGTCCCTCTGGCTTGAGAATCATCCTGAAACTCCCAAAGGAGATAACAACAATTCCAGGGCTGCTGGCATCCAACTCAATCACTAGAGCATCCGTACAGGAAGGGCTTGTGCCAGTTCAGGTTTTTCATCAGTCTTTTAACATTCCTGAGGTTTTAGTCTGATTCATTTCTCTTAAGCTAGGCCCAGCAATAGAAAATCAGAGGTTATTAGCTATTTTATAATTATACTCTGACCTTTTTCAGTTGGGACTTCAAAGCCATTTGCAGGCTCTCAGGAAGTCTCAGCATGAAGAAGCGCTGCCTTACTTTTTCAGGTCAAGAAAGTAAAGTGTTTTCCCAAAAATATCTGAGGAGCTGAGCTGGGATTAGACCCCAGACCCCCAGCTCTCAATCCCTTGCTTTAGCTGCTAGCTCAGCCTTTGCTCATTTTGGCATGGGAAAAGCAATTGGGAATAAGAAGCTATTACTGGGGCAGGCAGCCTATAGAGGATAGTTATGATTCTCACAATAATGTATTATTTAGGGCTGGGCTGTGATTTGGGATGGACTCAAGCTGTAAATTCAGAGGCACTGCTAGGACTGAATACTGAAAACCCTTGAGTGGAGAAGCATTTGAGTTTGAGGCCTGGGATCTATTCCTATGGATTTCCAGAGGTGTCTGTCCAAGCTCTATGATACATCTGCAACACTCCCCTCTTGCCCTCAGTACTTTGCCATGCAGGAAAAGAGATAGGAGGGTTTTCTCTAGCATGCCGTTATAATTCCTCCCTTCTTATTAACCAACTCAAGCGTAATTAATTATGGAACTAACAGTAAGGGCAAGGCTTTCCCATTATGATGTTCTTCTTTTCTGCCTCTTATTGCACTGCTGCTTATCTGGAATGTGTGTTGAAACAGAAAAAAAGGATGCTGATGTGTTTTATTTGGGCTTTCGTTTGAGGTTTGCTGGCTATTTTCAAACTGAATGTAAGGAGAAGGTCACAAGAGTGGCCTGATTAAAAGGATGCAGGAGAATATAAAATGCTGCTCTCCAGAAGCTATCAGGCTCCCTGTTAATCTGTGTTGATGTCTTTTGAGCACCAGGGTTAAGAGACAATAAAGAACATGGGGCAAATGGGATCAAGACAAAAAAAGTGAATTAGTGAATTAATGAAGAAAGATCTTGAGGAAAATGTCTTTGATACCTAAAAATAACCAATAGTGTGTGTTGGTTTAAAAGCATGTTTTCAATGCAGGGATAAGTGCGCACAGCAGGGAGGAAAATACGAGAGAGGCTGTAGTAGGGAGTGTAGAGGGTGAATTTAGCTGACAATAGATCAGTAGAGCCTGTGGTATCATGTTTAGAGGGTTAAAAGGCTCAACATCTTTGTACTTGATGGAAGATGCTCCTAGAATTCTCAAAAGCAAAAGATGGAGAGAGAATATGCTGCTTGGGAGCTTGAAAATCATGGACTTTTAAACCCAGAGCCCACAGATCTGTTCAATGGGGATCCATCAGCTGCACTTCTCCTCTCAGCACTGCAAGGAACAGCTTCTGTCCCAGGCGATTTGCTGCTGCACAGACCATTCCCAGACACCTTGCACTCAGGTTGCATGTCCTGCCCTGAATCCAGGTCACTTTAAGCTGCAGGTGAACTGATCCTAGCTTTAGAGGAGGAGTTTTCAGGGCCCTTCAACCTTATTCACAGACAAATGCTCTTCTTGAGCAATGGGTGAGGAGGAACCTCAACCTAGAAAGTTGTGCTTTGCTGACAGCACATCAGGCACACACTGTGATGGGTCTGTGGTTTCATGGTGGAATACTTTATATTACTATGCTGGAAATTGCTCCTGGGTATTAACCAGCTGGGAGATTGCAGGGCCAGGACCAAACAGACTGATTCAAATCCAGAAAACTACTACAATTTGCTCATCTTTGTCTTTGCTAGAGTTTTACCAAGCACTCTTTGAATCAAAGTCACCCTGTTTTTTGTAGGGGAGGCACACTCTGTAGGTAACCTGCCCTCTCTAAAAGCCAATAAATGATGTTCTTGGAGAACAAAGATCTGAGGATGCTCTATAGAGAGGAATAACACGAACAAAGCTGTACCACACATTAAAATCACCAAAACTGCTTCAGGCAATCCAATTGCATCTTTATTAGCATTGTGTTATGATGCTGAACAGAAAATGACAACTGTGAATAAGATAAAGGTCTTCATTGTGCATGAAAAATTCAAATTGTTACTTTAAGGAAAGATTTATTTTTTTTAAAGAAACACCATAAAACATTTATGATAACATTTTACAAAATTAGGAAGAGGAGAATTGGCTTGAAGTCTGCTGGAGCCATTAAATTTGCATGTTGTTCAAAGCAGTGGTTAAAAAGGCAACAAAAGGAAAAGATCTACAGGGTATAAATGTATAGAGATTTGGATATGTATTTGACAGCTTTATCTGAGGATCAGAAACTGGTGCTTGAATGAGTTTAGGGCTCAACCAAAGTTTTATCTGTGGGTTAGGCTGAGAAATCTGAACAATTAATGATGCATTGAACTTTCCATGTTACATAGAGAAGATATTTGTTCCCAGCACACACTTTGTACATTCCAGTCCAGAGGCAAGGCTGCTCTATGGACCCGTTGCTGAAAGTGCAGGACAAAGTCTTCCATCTCACCAGAAGCAGCAAGTTTCTCAGTTTAAGTCTTTAGGCAATTTGCCATAAACTTTGCCTCTTTAAAGCAAGAATGGTGCTCCAGAGAGCAGCAGGAGATGGTCACCCTGCCAACTCTAAGGCCAGCAGGACCCTGCTGCATCGTGGGGATGCACAGACTCTAAGGACCTGATAAAGGACCCCATAACCTTAGGGTTATGCTACTGTTGGGGGCTTTTGGGGTGCATGTGCCTGGGGGGGGGGGGGGGGGGTGGTTTCTCCCAAAGCGGGCACAGGCCTAAAAAACCCCCCCCAAAAAAAA
>JBAFWW010006687.1:32507-79929 GCA_036873685.1 Agapornis canus
CCCTGAGAAAGGCCCCCCTAACCTTTGGGTTTTGCTTGGTTGGGGGGTTTTTGGGGGGGAAGGGGCGGGGGGGGGGGGGTGTGTGTTCTCCCAAGGCAGGATCAGTGCTATAAACCCACAGCATAGACAAAGATGGGGAACTGCCCAGACTGGAGATGGTGTTAGGTGAAACCACAGCTTAGTTTTATCAGGAAACTTGGAAATAAGCAGCTATTGGAGCACAGGGAATGGAGCAAGGATGCATGGCAAACACACACAGTGAATATCCCACCTCCCACCATGGCAGTGGGACAGATCTCCATCACCCCCATCTGCCCAAGGAATCCTAGTGTGCTGACCCCATCCTCCTCCATAACTGCTGGGAGAAGCCATCAACTCCCTCCCAACAAGAAGAGCAATTTGTTCCTTCTCTAAGAGGAATTAATTGTGGCGCAGGAGTAAAGGTGGGGACTTCAAATAAACCAGTGACTCCAGCAGGAAAAGATGGCACTTGGAAAGCAAACATGAGCCTTGCAATCCTGACTGCGGTCGTCGGAGCGCCGGGAACCCGCTCGCTGCATTTTGCTGCTTAGTAATTAGAGTTTTCATATTTTATTTATTTCCTCAAAAGAAACAAGTAATTATTACACAATGCTCTCCCCACACCAATTTGGAAGATTTATCAATTATAATCTAGGAGAACGGCCCCGTGTTACACTTCAAATGCGTCTCATTAAAGGCGTTTTTTAGGGAGAGCGGCGGAAAAACAAAGAACTGCTGTGCTGTTGTCTTTGCCTTCGCTTTAATGTCGGGTTCAGAAGTAATGATGTTGGGAACAATCATTCTTCAAGCCTCTGTTTCCTTGTGTTTACTCATTAAACACAAGAACCAGGTGCTCTCACGGGGAAATGCTCATTCTAACATTGGCTTTAGAAATCAAAAGTCTCTTCAGTTTCGCTAACAAGCACAGCATCGTGGGGAAGGGACCAGGGGGAAAAAGCAAGCAGGACCTGCTTTACAAATGAAATATTAGTACCCAGCCCTGCGATATTAGCTCAGGG
Organism: Agapornis canus; assembly: GCA_036873685.1. Lineage (NCBI taxonomy): Eukaryota > Metazoa > Chordata > Aves > Psittaciformes > Psittacidae > Agapornis > Agapornis canus. The sequence goes on from JBAFWW010006687.1 coordinate 33,548, forward strand.
AAGTTGTCCTGATTTGAGAGAGAGGTCGCTGGGAGGCTGATGATTACAGGCTGGTGATGCTGCCTCATGTTTGGGCTTGGTGTTCAGAGCTCCCAGTGAGAGCAGGGCTCCTTTGGGAGCAGCTCAGAACAGTGGAGGTTCATTCCTGAACTCATCCTTCTCTGCCATTGATAAGCTGGGGTAACCAGCTCCCTTGTTCATGAGCATGCCTGTTGTATTGAAAGGTATTTCAAGCTCCTCTGTGAGCAGTCCAGCAGCCTAAATGTGAGCATCTCGTGCTGCTTTGGACTCCTCAGGCCCATGTGATGGGGTTACACCAGGCCTTGAAAGATAGAAAAGCTCTTGCTTCTGAGGGAAGTTCATTTGGTTTTACTGAAGTTTCTGTAGGCAGAAATTAGGAGCCCCAAGTACAGGTCCAAGCTCTGAAGCTGCCTTAAAACTCAGGATTAAGATCTCAAGGTGATTTTCTTTCACTAGTTTTTCATATGGGGCATACCAGGTTTTGACAGCCATAGGGAAACAGAGCTTATCTGTTGCGTGGATGTTGTCATAAGGTGGCAAGGGAGGGAGGAAAATGCACAGAAGGTGGGATGGATGCAGGAGGCAGAGTTGCATGTAATGACCTTTCTGTGTAGAAATGCCCTTGAATATTTTAGTGGAATGCTGAAAACTTTTATATTCCCATAAAAAAAAGTAAATCCTTTTGTTATGGAGTAGAAAACTTCCATTTGGGTAGGAAAGGCCCTCTGCAAGATCTCAACCAATGCTTATTTTAGCATCACTTTGGTGAAGAAGCTCCGGGGCTGGACCTTTATTTGCCCTGATTTAAATCAGTGCCTCCCCCTGGTTGCGAGCAACAGGAGTGGCAAAGGAAGCAAGTGCTGGGGGCACCAGCCAGTCTGTTCAGGTGCTCATTGAGCCTCCATTAATAATTATTCAGATTACAAACTGCCCTCAATGGGCTTTCCTGCAGCACCTTATTGGAGCTGCTGCACAGCTCCACTCACCAGGCCCCAGCGCCTTTGAGCCATCCCATTGATGCAGGACCTGAGGCTCTGTATTAAAAGCTGTGAATGCAGCTCTCCTGCTCCTAGCCCACCTTCCCAGAGCCACTCGCTTAAACTTTTTACTTGTCCTGCAGGAAAGCCTGTTAGTGGGAAGATATCAAGGGGAATCTGTGTAGATCTGATTGGCAAGCTGTGTTCTTAGTTCTCGGTGCTTTTTTGAGTCGCCTTCTTTTCCCCGGCAGTGCCTTTTAATTCTGGGTTTATAGCTGACCTTGTTACTGTTGTTAGTACAGTTTTTCCCTTTCCCTTTTTTTCGGCGTAGCACTTCTGTAAATGTTTTTGTTCTTTGTTCTAGTTCACTGTCCCTTTGAGGTTCTCTCTGATGTCTAGTCAGTGGCGTGTTTTTGATAAAGCCTTCCCTCGCTGGTGCATCTTCTCTCCAGGTATCAAAAATCAGGGCAATGGTTATTGAAGGGACGCTCATTAGAGTGATATATGATTTCGCTGCTGCTGCTGCCATGAAGGAGTGGGTGCCTCCAAGTCAACAAATGGGCCAGCATTTAAACAAAGAAGCAGGAGACCTGCCCTTTCAGACCCACTGGGTAAAGCCTCGGCTGAGCTCTGGGCCTTTGTGTGAGGGGCTTTGATTACCACACATGTGATGGGGGAAGCAGCGTGCTTGGAAAAGTACCTGCCAGCTGCATCCCACTGGAGACTGGTCCCACACCTGCCAACAAGGGGCAAGAGTGGTCTCCTACAGCAGATCTGTGCTTGGAGGTTCAAGGTGAATAAAATGGGAGCAGGGCAAAATGAGCTCTGTTTTGTACTTTTGCGCTGCAGTGTGCATGAAAGGGGGCTGTAATATGGACACAGGGTTCCCCAATGGGGCTAGGAAGTTCCTAAAATCCCGCTGGCACAGCCACCATGGTGTTGGTACTCCATGGGGAGCTGAGCTGGCTCTCACCCTCCCAGTGATGCTGAGTGAACTGTCTTTGGCTTCAACCTCAGCCCAGCCAAAAGAATCTGCTGAGCAGAACCCAAGTCACACACAGCCCAATGTGGGTTCTTTGTGTTCAGTGTAAAGCTCTGCCTCCTGGAAACCTCCTTTTTTATCGACCTGTCCCCAGGCACTGAGGTCACCCAATGCACAAGGCATTTCTGAACCTGGCATGAAACTTGTTGCGTCTCCTTGAAGTCCTCTATGGACAGAGAAGCAAGCAGGGAGGACCAGCAGCTCCAGGCTCTTTGTAGCACCCGAATGGAGAGCTGGGGAATCTGGGGATCCTCATGAAAGGGAAACCAGCAGTCCCACCTCTGTACTTTCCCAGCATAGGCCTTTTGTCTTGGATTATTCAGGAACCTTTCTTGTGTTATGCATGGTAAATAGGCTTTCCTTGAGTCTCTCTTATGTTGGAGGTTTAACAATGCAAAGGGCTTTGTTCTGGTTACAAGCAAAGAACATCTCTAAGGTTTGTTTACACCAAAGGGCAATGGCATAATAATCCTCTGTGCATCATGCAAGGGCTTGCAACAGGAAAGGTAAGGTCTAATGACCTTCATTTCTTAAGTGCCTTCCAAAACTCCTCCTCAGACACTAGAGGGTGAAGCTCTGCAGCTCCACTGAAAAGTAAGTAACAGAGGGGAAAATGAGCCACTGAAAGGTCACAGAGGGTGTCTGAGCCAGGAGACTCGGCTGCTTTGATTATGTCAGCACTGCCCTATATTCTAAGAACCTTTAGGAAATTAAAGAAACTGAGTTGGACAAAGCTGAAGTTAAAAACAAGATTGAGTGGCCTTCGGTGATGCCTCTTGTACTTCTGAAACGTTGCAGGATGCTGCCTCCTGACCAAGCAGGTCCCACTGGCAATGCTGAGGATCCAGCAGATCTGCTGGAGTCCAGTGTGGCACACATTCCCAGGACCATCCCCAAAGCAACTCAAAGCAGCCTGAAAAGAAATTCAGCCTTAAATTCTCTTCATGGTTTCACTTTAGGAATCAAAGCAGCTGCCAAGTGCAAGTACTGGAAGTAGAGCCTTTAATTTAACGTTAACTTTTGCTTGTTGCAACTTGATAGACATACTCCAAATGCACCACTGCTTTGTTCTAACTCTAATTCACTCATCCACACCTGCCTAAACTGCTGGTGACTTTCTCAGCTGGATGCACATGTACATGTCCTGGTGTTGAGCTGCGTCAGCAAACCCTGTGCCTTGTTGCTTTAAAAAGGTTGCCAAATGCTTGTTTGGTGCCAGTGAGCAGGCTTCACGCAGCCAAAAATGAAATGCAAATGGGAGGTTTGGCCCATTGCTGGTGAGACTCTTCAAAGCAGGACTCCCCTTCCTGTGATGTGAAGACTTTGAGATGGAATCCCCCCAAGCAAGAACAGCTCTCAGAAGGGATGCCAGCACCTGGTAAAATCAAAGCTTTGAAGATGGGCCTCCCCATTGATAGAAGTCTTTGCATAAGTATCCTCCTATCTCCTCTGATGCCTTTCCAGTGTCAGCAAACTGGAAGCTACAAAATCAGGAGAGGGGTGGGATCCCTGTGATGCTCCCTCACTGGAACAGCAGGTCTTGGGTTTGCTGGAGGCTACCCCAAACCCACAGATGGATCCGACTGACCTTTTTCTGCCTGACTAAGGGGTCTGGCAGGTGAATTGTAGCAGATCTTGCTGGGGTGGTTGGAGATGTTATCACACCTCCACTTCCCTTCTGCCTGTCCTACCCTCTGCTCACCACTCCCTTGCGGAGCTGCCAGAGCAAAGCACCATGAGCACTCAAGGGGAAACCCAGTGGCTTTGAGCTGGGTGAGGAAGGGAGGGTTTTGGACCAGACTCTGCAGGCAAAGTCTTTGATTCCCTGTGCTGTAGGAGCAGAAACCTCCTGCAGGGGCAGGGGAGGGAGATAATGGGGCAGTAACAGCACCAAAAGCTGTTGCAGGTCTCGCCTGCTGAAGCCCTAATGTGCAAAGATCTCCCCAAGGGAAATGGTGGTGTGGCAAACAGGGGTAAATGCTAAGGCTTGATTTCACTGTGTCATTGTGGCATCTTCCAGTGGAAGCACATTGCTTTCGACCCCCTTCTCCCCTGACTTTCTCAAGAAGAGAACCTGTCGCTTCATCCTCTTTTCCTCAGGCAAAGTAATGCTTTCCCTGCACCAGGCAGGGTACCAAATGCCTCACAGATTATTTGATCGGGCAGCTTTCACTTTAATGACCTGCTCAATTACAAGGAGAAGCTACTTTCTGGTCTAAATTCTCTCTTACAGAGGAGACTTAAAGCTCTCATTTTAACTCATCCCCAAAAGATTTCCACTAACAGGGCTTAAGGAGCAGGAAGGAGTGAAGCTTCATCTCACTTTTCATCCTTTCCTCTAATCAAGTGGCACTCCTCAGCACCCTGCAGTACCTGTCTTGGAGCCTGTTTCGGGGTGCGGGTTGTCCTCTGGCCAGGAAGGAAAGGGGTGGAAATGAAAAGAAAACCCCTCAGGCTCTGCCAGGAAGAGGAACTGGGAGTGCAGTGGTTTGGGCACATAGGGCAGGAGAAAGGTGTTGGCTAACGAAACGTCCTTGCAAGTCATTTGGTGTATGGATAAAGGGCATGAGGAGTCCGTGCATCACTTCCTGGTTGCGTTCCTCAGGAGACCAACGTGGGCTGCATTCCTGAGAGCATAGCTGGTGAGAAATGTGTTCCTCCTCTGCTTGCCTTTCTCCAGGTCCTTGAAGATCCAGTCTTCCTAGCTTTGGGGTACTGTGGGAGGGAAATGGATGCTTGCATTGAAATGGACGGGAGATGGCTGTGGTGTGAGAAGAGGGATCCCTCTCAGGGTCTCACATGGAGCATCGCTGCTCTTCCATCCTCATCAAGGGAAGCTTGGCTAGTTTATTCTTGTGATTTCAATATGTTTCAGTTCTGAATCAGAATTCCCACTGCTATGTCCACCAGACCCCAAACTGGAACTCTCAGTTAAACACGAGACTGGAAGTATGTTGGAATTTCACATTATGCTCCTAATGAATTATCTGTTTTAAAAGGGGAAACAGTGAAGAATTGCTGGCGTAAGTGTGGAATAAGATTTTTCAAAGGAATTACCCCAGCCAAGGCCTAGGATAAAAGTATTTTCAATAATAGCATTAGACCAAGAAGCAGCACAGCAAGAAATGCCAACTGTAGTCTCTAAATGCTTAAGCAACTTGAAATCTCAAGATGAAAAGGCACTGTACACTATTTACTCTTCTTAATGCTGAATTGTACAGAAGTACATTTATATTTTATACCCCTTTGAACTGGGAAATATGTATAATTCCCACAAGAGGATAAACTATTTTTGCACTGAAGGATTAGAGAGGTGCTGTTCAAAAGACAATTTAAGGTACTGTTCTAAAAGGGACCTTGACAGTAGGTCTGGCTTCTGCTCCTGCACTTTCATTAGTGCCCAGGATTGGTGGATCATGCCTCTGCTTTGAGAGCAAAGGCAATGGAGGTGAATGTAAGTAGTCCTGGCACATCCTAAGCAAGGAGCTGTGTTCCTTGAAGATGGAGTTCTGCTCAAAAATCAAGGGGCTGATAAAAGCCTTTGCTTTCCAGCCTTTGTGATGGTCTCCACCACTGTGACCCATTGGACCTTGTCTATCTGCAGCCACAGCCTTTGTAAAGCACTTGCACCACAGCACATCTCCAAACCAAGGAGTGGAAAGTGCTTGCTCTTGCTGAACATTCCTGTTTGAGCCCAACCCATCACCTCCTCAAATGCATTTCTCTGTTGGGAGGTTATTAAGGGTGACTGACAAGCCTCTAGTAATGTAAGCTATCATTTGAATAAAGCAACTGTGCTGTGTTCTGCAGGTGACTCCTTTGTGGTCACCCTCAGAAGAACAGTGTAAGGAATGATCTCGCATGCCTTTAAACTTCATCAGGGTGCACAAAGGGTACAGAAGATAAATAAAAGCCAAACAGCATTAACTTGCACCATCAAGTTAGCAAGCTCTATCGCATCAGCTGGAATGGCTGGAAAGGAATACTGCCCTTTCTGAAGCGAGACAGTGCCTGAGTCATTATTTGCTTGATACACCACCGGATCCAACCACTAGCCTAACGGGGCCAGAACTGTGTTATTGGGATGACACAATCCCATTTATCCAAAGGCCTCCTGTCCAGTGGCTTTGCTCTCCAGCAGGCAGCTGAGGGGATGCTGGGTTGGCTATGCTCATCTCAACCTGTGCTCCTGAAGGCTTGTGTTTGGTTAATTGCAGAGAACACCTATTTGCTACGGATCCACCACTTGAAGCATGGTCCGGCCATGGGCTTGATGCTGGTGTGAGGGAGCTTGGCTTTACCCCTGGGTAAATTTCTAACCAGCAAATATGGGTTTGAAGACTCCATTGTACCAACCCACCGTGGGGAGGGGAAGAGGAGCAGATAATGAGCTGCTGCATGATCAACCGCGAGAAGAAGGTATAAAAGATAGAGACCATTAGAAAAGAACAAGGCTTTAAATGCCATCTGAGATTTCAGCTGAAAAGGCCTTTATTAGGTGAAAGAAAAAAAAATCTACATTTAACAATATAGAGTACCCAGTCCTGTAGGTTTCCAGCGCAAACTCCTCTGAAGTAAACTACAAAGGGTTGTGATGTTTCTTCTTTCAGACTTTTTTTATATGAACTTTTTTTAAGGCACCGTATCCCAGTGAACTATCCTCCATTCCTTTTTCTTGCTGAAGCTGCAGATGTACATTATGCTAGTGTGAAAAAAAGCTAATTAAACTGCATAGGCTCTGCAGGAGGCAGAGAAGGCCTGCAGTGCACGGGGGATGATTGATTTGGACTGTCACACAGCTCTGCTGGGTGTCATAACTTAGTGACAAATAAAGGATTACAGTGTCCCAGAGTAACTCTCTCCCTTTTATTGTTCACCAGACATCAAAGCACAAAAGCATATTAGCATTTTTAATAAGTAGTTAGGTCAGTCCTGGCTTACAGTTTGGAATGGCTTGATGGAAAACTGAAAAATGAAAGAAAAAAGCCAACTTAGTGGTAGATTAAAAACTATAATACCCACAGGGCAGGAATGATTCTCCCATGGCTTTCCATCGGGAGTGTGTTATTTGTCTAAACCATGCAGGGAATGCGGGTTCCCAGCCCATTGTCTGAACGCTGAGATCTCTAGTTAAAATGTTTTCAACTTACTGTTATTTTTATATCAGAAAAGCAATTATTGAGCTTCCAGCCTTGTAGGCCTGTGTGCTGCGTTATTCAGAGGGAGCTTATTGTTTTCTGCTTACAATTAGGAGGATAAAATGATATTTTTCCCTACATCACCTTATCTCTAATGAACATGTATCCCTGGAAATAAAATGGTGAGGGTTTTGTATGTTTAAGAAAGTCTAATTTGAGGGTGTTTACTTAAAATCAGCAGAACTTGGAGATGAAAATGCGAACCAGGGTGGAATAATGAAGCTGGTGTTCTTATCGGGATACAATTAGCTCGGCATAATTGCTAACCTTCCCCTTTGAAGTGGGCAGAGCTCTTTCTGATGACGCTGCTCTGCTCTGCAGCAGCAGGAGGAATGGCGTGACTGGGATAACGTGTGTGAGGGATGCTGGGCTGGTCCTTGGCTTGTGTCTGTGTATTCACACTGGCAGGCTGTGTGATCTCCCCCACTGCCCTCCCCCCAGCAGCTAGAAAGCATCCCCTCCTAAATGGGGCTGACCTCAGTGGTGGCAGTGCAGTGATTCCCAGCCATCAGAGGACTGTCACTGTATGCCTCATGGAGAGCCTGCTTTCAGGACTGCATAAAGTTGTTTATAAAAGCCATATAAATACCATACAGGGTTTGAGCTAAAGCTTCATATATGAGTATCTTGGCTGGAAACACGGTGCTTTACAGAGGAGCTGATCAAAACCAGAGCTGGAGGAAGATGTGAGGTTGGATGGCCCCAAAGCTGCTCCTCCATCACCACCCAACCCCATGTGTGCAGGCACTGGTGGCTGGTGATAGTGAGCTCTGGTGCTGGCCATGGCCAGACCTGAGACCCCCTGTCCTCCCTGTGAAAAGGCTTCAATAAAGATGCAAACTCCACTTTCCTCAGCTCCAAATTCAATGACATGAAAGTCACTGAAACAGTATCAACATGTGCCATGCGATCACTAAAATCAGTTTATTCACCCCAAAGCACCGGCATGTTTTTTGATCACTGCTTTCACTGTTATCAGTTGCTATCGTAGCACTGACATTAACATTGAGCTATTATCTTTTATGCTGGTGTTTGGGGAAATTAACCCTTTACTAACTGCCCTCTTTTATCTTGATACTTGCATCTGTTGCTCCTACCGCATATGCAAGTGTGATCCAGCACTAAGAGCATCCGGGATGTTTTAGGTGGTTGGAGGCACATTTGCTGCCTCTACTCTGCAAAACAGGCAAGGAGCCCAGAAGTTTCTTCTGCAGCTTGTGTGACAATGCCCCATTTCAATGGGACAGTCCACTGAGTTCATCTCAGATGTGCCCGTTGTGTTCCCTTCATCAGGCTGGCACAGGCATTTGCAAGAGCTGATGGTACCAGGCTCCAACATGATAACAGCATCCTTCTGTGTGGTCAGCAGCCCGTCCAGGGAGGGGAGGGATCTTCCATTGCTCCCAGTTACCTCCTTAGATTTAAAGGCCTAGTTTTCTTGCTGCCTTCCTGCTCCACTTCCTTCTGTCTTCCCTCTGTCTGAAGGACTTCCCTCTGTCAAGGGCAGCAGCTGCCAGAGTGAGAAAGCTGTGTTAGGAAAGAATAATGTGTAGTTTTAAGCTGTCTCTTTATAGAGTTTAGGAGCTGAAAACGAAGAAGAAAGCCAAGGTCTCTGTGGAGCTCCAGCAAATATGCTACAGACCATCAGCGGTGCAAAATGACATTTAAGGGACTGCTGGAATGGGCCATAAGAGCTGTAAAGGAGATACAGTTTTTGTGTTATCCCTGGAGAGATGTTTCCTCTTGTTTTATAACAATTCTTTTGATACTTTTTAGAATGAAAACTTCATTTTCTTGGTATGAAATTTGCTTTTTGTGAAGAAAGAAATAAAAAGAACTTACCATGAGAAAAAAACTTGGCACTTGGATGCCCATGTGAAAGGCACCTTATAAATACCTGTGATAAATAAGGCAAATAGACATGGAAGTAATCTCAAGGGCCTGCCTTTCATTTTCAAAGACAAGAAAATGTTTCTCAGTTAAAGAAGAAACAACACTATTAACCCATCACCTTGTGCCTACACAAAAGGTACTTAAGATGCAGTGGAAATGTCCAACGAATACAGAGCTGTATTTGCCATTCTGGAAGTGCCAAACCCTGAGACACGGTGCAGGAATTTTTTGATGATGGAATTTCCGCCTAAATTTCATTTCCTTTCTTCGGGTCAAATAAAACCTTTCATTTAATTTTAATGCTTTTCAGCAAATCCAAACTCACCGGACTTCGGGGCATTTAAAGCTACAGCCAGGACTGAGTTTTGCAGCTAGGATTTGTGTTTGTCATGATGGATTTTAATGATTGTTCGCTCTTGAGGCTACAAGGACATGATGGAAGCGTCCGTCTTCACATAACAGAGGAGCTGGAAATCTCAACAGGACACAGGATCCGAACGCAGGACACTCTCAATCTTGGCAGGAGTCAGCAAGTCCTTTCTGTACTCACACTACAAAAGACACTTTGCATGAAGATTGCTGCAAACCCCAATCCTCAGACTCTTATTTGTTGCAGTAGCTTCCTTCTTCCACCCCTAAACCAGACACCACTGTTGAGCTGATCTTGTGTCAGACCCATCGGCATAATTCATGCATACCTGCCCTGCGCTTTCCACTTATTTCTCTAGACCCCAGTGGGATGTCGAGTCTCCGCTTGTGAATCCTGTGTGCTCACTCCCTTCTGTAATTTGGGAGGCTCCTGCATCTTCGAAAATGATGGCTTCATTTGTTTTTCCAAGTTCTTACTGAATCACTTGTTGGTGCACAAGTGACATTCCAAGCACCGGATTACTGAAAGCGCCTTTCTTCTTTGTACCAGTTGTATTACGTCAGAAATCTCTCCACACGCACACCAGTTCCAGTTATCTGATTGATGTACTTAGACATCACGCATGAAATATGCCTTTATTCATGTATTTGTGTCTCTGAGCTGAAAAGGACCCTTTATTCTGGAGGAAGAGCCCCGCAGCTCGGAGCTGAACTGTACAGCTCCGTCAACAGTTGAGCTGGCTGCTCGCCAAGCCCAGCCTTATCTCTTCAAGCAAAATCAGTGCAAGGAAACACAAGAGTGAACTGGGAAGGATCCATTTGGAAGAAACCCCACAGTAACTCCTGATGTCACTTCATATCCATGGCTGGCACATGCTGGCTGGTGCTTGGTGCGCATCGGTCCCACTATCGGCAGTGGGGCTGCACTTGATGTCCGCTGGGGAAGCAAAGGGCAGCATTTATCTGACCCTAAAAATCATTACCTGAGGATTCGGCTCTTAGAGCTACATGCTCCATGTGCTGCACAGCGTGGAGTGGAGAGGCTGGGGGAGGGAGCTGGGAGAGCCTGGAGATGAGTGTCTGCAGTGGGTATTTATGGCACAGAAACCTCAGATGAGGGCACCATTGGGCTTGGGCTCTTGCTCCCCCACAAGGGAAGACCTAACAGGTAAAGGAGAAACTGGTGGGGAACAGGTAGAGTGCAAAGAACAGTGCTCTGGTTACATATCTATACACATATAGGATATATATAGGAAAACTATGGCCATCACCTGCAGTTCTGCTGTATGAGATTGCTTAAACTGGACTGTGGGATGAGCTGACAGACCATTAACATCTCAGGCTGCCTGCAAATGAGTCTTATAAAGGCAGCCTGGGAGTGGCTTGAAGGTTACCATTGCTGAGACAGGAGGAAAGGATAGCACAAGGCTCAGGATGCTGTTTTGTGGTCAAGTTGCTGGCCTGATATCCTCAAGCTGCAGGTATATTCCTGCTAAGGCCTGCTGGGATCAGGAGCACTGAGCCTTCATCCTGGATGGTGCTGGTCTGAGGGCAAAATGTGATCTCTGGGAACTGTTTCCTCCACTTTTTCTATCCCAAGCATGGACATCTGGGGAAGTCTGGGTAAGGAGCTGAGATGGGCTTTCTTTCCATGCACCAGGAGGCAGGTGGAGGTGGCTGTAGTTTTGCCCAGGTAAAACACTGATTAGCTCTCATTCTATAAGAGCCAGTGATATTCAAACCATGATCTGTCCCACCAAAGACTGGAGGAGTTTGTGTTTGACTGGCCTTGACATCCATCATCTCAAACCCCATCCTAGGACTTCAACTTCCTCTTTGAATAATGCCAGAGACATGGGGCTGCTCAGAGAGCCTATTTCCTAAAGGATTTCCATAATCCATGAACCATCAACAACCCCACACAGTGGCACCTTAGCAAGCAAACCTAGCTGAGAAGCCAGAGTCCATAGGGGCTTAATTTCTCTCCTGTCTCTTCCCAGAGCAGGCCATGGCTAATGCCAAAAGGGGTTTACGTTATTACTGCAAGAGCTGTTGGATAGAGTATTTCAGTCACAAGCCTCCTATTTACTTTATTGCTTTTAACACTCGGCTGATTTAAGCACATGCTGCTCTGGAAAGAAGCAGCAGCATTTGTATGAAAGCTTTTTGAGAACTATTTGTGCATCCCATGCAAAAGCCAAGTCTCTCAATGGCCAAGAGGAGAAGCAAAGCCCAAAGGAATTTTTCACTAGACGCTCCAAAATATGAGGGGAGTAAAGCAAAGTGATAGCAGGTCTGTGCAAATACCTAAGTATGGCCATGTAATATATATTATAGGGTGTGCAGAGGATACACAGATTTATGGGGAGCACAGAATGGGTTTTGTGAAACAGCAGAGTGCTTTTTCTTCGTTTTTTTCAGCTGAGAGACAAATGAGCTACAATGGCAGAGACAGAATGGAAAAACTCAGCAGACTTGGATCTGGACTAAATGTACTAGCGGGATAGAACGTTAATTTTACCCAGATTTGGTTTCACTTGGGAAAAAACCATCACTTTGTCTCTCAGAGCTGTCTGCGTAATGTATGAATGTAGCACTTCCCCATGTCCCTGCAGTACTGACAGATGTGGCCAGGTCAGCTTTGCTCTAATTCCCCCTCCACTGGAGATGTATCAGCACATGGCTCTCTGAACACACATAGAGTCACAGAATGGTTTGGGTTGGAAAGGACCTTAAGATCATTCAGTTCCAACCGCCCTGCCATGGGCAGGGACACCTCACCCTAGACCATGTCACCCAAGGCCCAGCCTGGCTTTGAACACTGCCAAGGATAGGGCATTTCCCACTTCTCTGGGCACCCTGTGCCAACACCTCAGCACCCTCACAGTAAAGAGCTCCTTCCTTATATCCAACCTGAACTTCCACTGCTTCAGTCTAAACCCATCACCCCTTGTCCTGTTGCTATACAAGTTAGGGATGAAGCTGAGAGCCTTAACTGCCTTCTCTCTGGTTGGCTTGCAGCAGACCTTAATTAAAATAGGAATCTTAAAATTAAGATTTAATTAAGAACATTGACTCAATTGATAAGACACTTAAATGATTACACAGAGTTTGCTGTGAACAGTTTGATGTTCGACCCCTGCTTTAGCTTATTCCTGATTTGATGAATATTCCCAGCCATCAAAAAGATTCAGGTAATTAATGTTTGCATAAGCTACTTTTAACCACTCACCCCTTACCAAGTGCACTCCCTCCTCCTTTAGAAATAGAACATTTCAGACATACTTTAGAGAAAAACAAGGAAATTCCCCCTCCTGCCCCCCGAAACCCAAGGAAAAGTTATGATAGCAATATAAATGGCAGCATGATGGCTTTGTTGTGATTGCTTTTATTTCATACAGAGAAGAGCATGCGTGTGTTGGTGCAGCAGTGAGACCGATGTCTCTGGTGCAGGTTGCGGGTGTGTGGTGGACAGGGTCGAGCACATGAGGAGGTGGAAAAAGCGACTGTCAACATTGCTGGTGATGGTGTGCTTGTGTCTGAGTCCTGCCAAGTGATGCTTACCTAAGGGTAAGGACCAGGGACTGAAATCAAAGGACTCCAGGGCTATGTGGGAGTCTGGCAGGGAAGAATGTATCTTACGCTGTAGAGCACCTCTGGTTCACAGCAGCGAGGGGATAGGGAGGAGAAAAATAACCCCGTTTGTAAGATCCTGCTGTCCTTTTCCTCTGTGTCATCTGCTGGTCTGGTCGAGCAAGGAGCATTTGCAGGGAAGGGTGATTCCTGCTCTGCATTGCACACCGAAAGGCTTCCTCATGGGTGCTGCAAAGGGGATATCCAAAGGGGGCCTGATCTCCCCTAATAGCAGTAGCATAAAAATACCCTGCTGCAGGATCACACCAGCATCTGAAACTTCCCTTCAGTCATTTTCTTTCCCTTCCTTTTTTCTCATCTCTTCAGGTCCTTTGGTCCATATGTTGCTAATTTCTGTCTTTTCAAAGCACTCTGTTTCATTTAAAGTCAGAATACATTCTATTCATCAGCATGAATACTAGGGAAAAAAAGAGATCTTGAAGGTCAGCGTTCCCCTTAATATATAAAACAAATGAGCCAAAGCACTGTGTTTTTAAACTTTAGCTTATTACTTTTCCTTAATCTACTTTATAGGTCTACTGTGTAAGATTACAGGCGTGAAGTGATGGCTCCTAGAAAGGCTTCTTGTATAGTCTCACAAGAAAGAAGTCCCTCAAAAACACAGCCCTTTGTAGTTTGATCTGCTGAGCCAGACTTTGGCCAAGCTGGTGTGCCAGTATAGTGACATGCACAGTACCCAAAGGACTTCCCTTGCCAGGAGTTCTCTTTTACTTGCTGTCCATCATGTTTATCCAGGAAAAGAATTCCTTTCCTTTGCTAAGATATTGCACCTACACCCTGAAATCTGTGCAGGGGAGAACAGGGAAAGAGAACAGTGGTGTTTAGATTTTGAAGTAATAACTGAATAGAACGTAGTGGTACCGAGATGCAAGTTAGACTGTTAAAATCATTTAAAACCAAGTAGCTGATCTGCTTGTTGAAATCCTGTTGTTACAGAGATGTGGTTTGTTTGTAGAAGGCCATCACAGGATTATATTTCTGGCAGGACTTGCAGCAGATTGCCATGCAAAGCTTTAACTGTATCAGTAGCCCACTATTTTCTTGCTTCTACACTTTGCAATGACAAAAGCTGGTCTCTCCCCAGCTGTGACAATGACAACTCAGCCCACATCAGCCTTCGCAGGCTGGAGTGACCCAGGAGGCACAGCCAAACCCAACGTCAGCTCAAGAGCCAGATGAACCTTTCTGTACAAAACCTCAGACCACATGAAAGTGCCTGGATCTGTGCTCTCTTATGAACCTGCAGTTTGGGCCAAGTTAGTTAAAACGTTCATCAAGGCTTATCAAGACTCAGATCTTTGCAGTGAATCTCAGCCTGAGAATTGAACTAACTCGAGTTTGGGCTTCAAACCAGCCAGGAGGCAAGTGTCTCGAGCAGGATGAAATGCTGAGTAGATGGTGGTTGGATTTTCCCCCATCCCCAGGCTGCGTTGCTACTTTGCATGGTGGACAGACTTGCTTGAGGACCCAAATTACCCCAAATGTAACCCATGAACAGGATGCTCTAAAGTTCCTTTCCAACCCTAATTATTCTATGATTCCATGAAGGAATTGGGTTCCCCTGAAGTTTTGCTGCTGCTCCTTCACCCATTCACTTGGCCAGGTCCAGCTGAGGCTGCAGTCTCCTGCCTGGGTTCTGATGGGTGCCATGTATCAGCCCTTCCATGCACCTTCCCACTGTAAGCTCACTTAGGCAGAGACCTGCTGTTAGTTCAGAACACTCACACGGAGTCTCGACTCATAAGATGTCAGGAAAGTTCCCTCCAGTGCTTTAAGATGCCAACATGCATCTGGCAGTCCTTCGGAGCTGGCACTTCATCAGTAGATGAACAAAGCCAAGGCATTCAGTACAAGTAAAACTATTACAATTTGGGGTATTTCCAAAACAAGATCCTGACCAGAAACAGGAAAAAAACCCAAAAGAAAAGAGATGGAAGGAGCAGGCAGGGAGGGGCTTTAACAGCTGTCAGCTTTTAATTTGGTATAAATAACATTTCTGGCTGTTTGGAACAAGTTTAGGGGTTGCATATCTGTAAGTGAAAGTTTCTTGCTTTGCAGAGTGGTTCCATCAATCTAAATTAAGGGTGTTCAGTGGGAACCACTGCTACTGAAGAAATCACAGCCTAAAAACCAGTTAGCAGGCAGGCAGCTGCTCTTGGATGCCTTTTCACCACGGGGCTATTTGATCTCTCTTGAGGTTGATACAAGCCCTGCAGATGGTAATGGGTTCTTTTTGAACAACAGGCCTGCAATGTTTCTGCATCTGCAATTGAAAACGCTGCGGCAATGAAAGGAAGCGGGGGTCTTTCAGGTCTTGTTTCTGGCTCTGCCTCTAATTCATGCATGACCTTGGGCAAGTCAAAAAACATCTCTGACCTCAGTTTACCTAGTGAGAAAATGGGAGTGGTAACACTTACCCAGCCTCTGCGGCATCCAAGACTTCACTCATGTGTCTGCTGAGACAAGTGAATCATTGCTCTGCCCATCCTCAGGCTCACCCTGCCCGCTCCCAACATCGACCTCTCCTTACACACCGACCGTAACACACGCTCATAGCTCAGTGTTGGAGAGAGTTATAACCTGCTCCTGACCTCTGAGCAGGCAAGTATGTGCTGGGCTAATCCATCATGATATCATCCTGCTGATCACCTGATGCTTTCCCTGAGATACGCTCCTTGCTTTCAACCAAGAAATAGAATGGCTCTTAGAAGAGCACACGCACTTTAAAGCCCGACTTTTCCATCTCGTGCCACGTTCAGCTTGCACACAATTAATTTAACACCCAGCTGGTAGTAAAATTAGGTGCTTCCTGAGCATTATGTTTTTTAAATTGCTTTCTTAATGCTTTCTGCTCTATCAGGGCTGGCCTGCTGTGGAAAGGGCTAATGTCTGCTCCCACATTCAACTTTTCTCTCAGTATTGCAGTAACCGAGACCAGTATCCCTGTTGTAAATGTGACTTTTTATCAAACAGGCTTTCCAGAATCCCTGCAAATCTTCCATGTCTGGAGGTGGTTTCAGATCCACAGCTTCTGGGTTCATCAGAATCCAAATTAGAATAGAATAGTTAGGGTTGGAAAGGACCTTAAGATCATCTTGCTTAGTGGGGACACTATCCATGGAGCATCCCAGGGCAGCGAGGGGGACCCCTTGCCAGGGAGGATTTTGAGTCTGGCTTAGCTCTCTGAAATGGAGATTGGATTCTGGCTCTGGGAGCCATGAAACCAAACTGAATGGCAGGCAGCAAAAGCTATAGCAAGTCACAATAGTTCTCTTAACCTGCAAGGGAGGGGAGGGATGGAAGGAAGGACCTTACACAAGACATCCCGTGTCTGATTATACTCCATACATCCACGGCTATTGAAACTCTCTGATTCCCCTTGTTGAGATTTAGCTGCAACATCCCATTTGTTACAAGCAGATATGTAAAGTCTCCTTGGTATTCAGGTTCATTTAAAGATTTACATTTTGTATTTCCTTGCTGTTTTTCTGACGATGTACATAAAACAGAATTGTAAATGTTTAGGAAAATCAAAGCTATTCTTAGATGCTTGCAATTCCACTAAGTTTGTGTTCTCTAATTTGCGCCATGAAAGGAAAAGGAAATCTGGGAGAGGAGCTTGTAGTTTGCTTTTTGAGGTTTTCTTTGCTGCTTTTCCATTGAAACTTGGGGCTCCGAGTTATGTTTCCCAAGGCAGTTTGAAAGTCTCCTCAGTAACACCAAAGGCCGTGTCTGCAGCTCCTCTCCTACCTTTCCAGGCAGCTGTTTGAGGGGATTTTAAAGTTAACTGCAACAGAACCAGCTTCAGCGGATGTCCAGAACCTGCACTCCTCTACCCTGGCAAAACTGGTGATTGATGAGTAAATTCTGCCTAACTGGTGTCTTACATGAATGCTGGGATTGTCAGGGCAGAGCGCAGTGCCCAGCATGGCACTGGGGCACAGCCAATGCTGTAATGAACTTACTATCATGAGCCAAAACACCAGTCTTGTCCTTTCCCTGAGTACTTGGCCAGTCCCATTGGTGCTAACAGATTCCCAGTCCATCCCTACCTACGTCAGAGCTGTGAACTACAACGGGGAAGAAGAGGTTTCAGATTAGGATCTCTGGAAGACAATCACTGCCTGGGTAAATCCAAGCTAGATGAAATTTGCCCTCCTTTATTCTTCTTTCCGCACAGTTAACACCTTGAGAAAGTTCAGCCCCACAATTCCAGCTGGGAAGGGAAATGCTGAGCACAACTCCCAACTGGCAGAACGAGACTTTTCAAAGGAATGGGAATTGCATTCCCTGAAGCCAGCCCTGACACCGCTCTTGGGTCTCTGCTTCTGAAGCCTAAATGAAAAAGGAAAGGATAAAACAAGTAGGGCTGCTACTTCCCACTTCACCCGGGTTTGCAGCTCTGTGGGAAAGGTAGGGTTTATCCAAACAAAAGGCCTGCAGTGGCTCCCTGGCTCCATGAACAGAGCTCTGGGGTGGAATTCAGGAAAATCAAGCCCTTTTTCCTGCTCTGCCACCGGTCTACTGGAAAAACTGAACACTTTCCTCTCGGCATGTGTGGTAACGGGAATTTCCAGTCCAGGGAAAAGTTCTCATATCTAAAATATTCCTCCGGATTGGGAAAAATAAAATCCAATCAGAGACGTGGAATTTTGTACAAATGGAAAATTCCATGTTCTGGAGAACACAGGGAACATTCCTCCTCACCCAAGTGCAGCCGCCAGCACGGCATCCCTGGGTCCTGCCCTGGGTCCTGCCCTGCTCCAAGGACCAGTGAGGGACCAGCGGAGGAACCTGCTCTGGAGCTGCTGGTGAAACATTAGATAAGAATTTGATGTAATAGATTGTTTCTGGTAAAGGCTTTTCTGATTCTCTTCTTAAACCACAAACATGCAACAGACTGGCATTGAGAGCACTTGTGCTAAAGGCTGACACATGCCTGCGTTAGGGGACCTACCAGCTGTGTTCAGTGAAGGATATGCCTCTTAGACAATGTGCTGCATGTCCCCTCCAGCCGGGCTGGCTAAGCCTGGCCAAAGGGTTCAGCTCATCTTGGTGAGGTTAGAGGCACTTGGCATGGTGTTTTACCTCTGCAAGCAGTGCTGGAGGAATGCTTTGCACATATGAACTATCTCATGCTCACCAAACCACTTATTAGTTTCAGGCACTGGCCCCTGTGTTATTATGGCCTTGATAACTTTATTAAATTCAGCCCCAGCTTATTCATCTCACAGAATGGCCCTAACTATTTGTAGATATTTTAAAGTAGCCATCCTTGCATCGTGATCGCTTCCAGACCTCGCTGAGAGACACGCATGTGTTTGAAATGCCTGCTTTCCTTCTCCATTTCACCATAAAGTAGCCAATTTAATTTTGCACAATACCATTTGATAACAACCATGTGTGTGTGTCTTCAACGTTTATATACTTCAGAGAAGGCACTGCTTGGTCAGTGTGAGATAATTTCACAAAGAAAAACGGAACCAGATGTTACTGCTTTCTACTTGGCTTCTCTGTCTGCCTATCTTGTTTGTAATGTCAATCTCCTCTCAAGTTTTCCATTACCTTGGGAAAGGGATATCTTTACACTCTATGTTTTCATTACCAACGTGCCTGACAAAGTGTGTGGAGTAGCTGAGGTAGATGATTATCAGCTTAGCACCTCTGAGATCATTATCAAACCATAACGATGCTCAGGAGACAAGCAAAGGGAGAGGGTGGATGCTGGATGTGTTTTCAGGGGAGCTCCAAAGGGAAAGGTCACCTTTTGGACTGAACCTCATGGGCAGTGTTCAGATGCCTGGGATGCAGCCTTGAGGATGCTGAGGGAGAGTGAGGGGCACCCTCAGGTGCAGCAAAGGGTCAGGAACACCTGCACGTGAGCAGATATCCTCCCCCAGGCACTTCAAGGGGCAGGTTTAGAGAGGATGGTGTTATTTGGTGGGGTCTTGTTGCTGTTTATGGACCTCCTGTCTGGCTAACAGGGTTGGGGTAAAAGTGGCATCTCTCAGAGGAGTTACTTTGTGTGTCAGGAAAGAGAAGGGGGATTTCCCTGAAGTTTAAGGCAGTCGGATGGGGAGGACAGAGGGATGTGCTGATGGAGGGAAGGAGGAGTTACGCTATGTAGAAGTGCAGCTGTGTGGGGGACACCCTGCATGGGGTCTGGAGTGAAAGCAACAGCCTGGGAGTGTAACTGGAGGAGTGCTGGAGGCCTGGGAAAGTGGGATGTGATGTTTTGGAGTCACCACTCAGCTTAACGCGACTGGCACACCAAGAGGGGACCAACAGTGACTGCAGCACAAGCTGCTTCCTCTTCCTCACCCCACCAAGCACAGCATGTCAGGGTGCATGGAGGTGTCCTCCCATTCAGAGCTGCCATGTAGCTCATCTCCATTTGGACCATGAATTCCAGACCCTGTGGACCCATCCTTGCTCTGCTGATGGTCTGGGCACAAAAGCTGTGTATCCTCATGGGCAACATTTGCTGTCACACTCTGCTTGCCCCTAAAGGGGAGCAGGGAGCGCGTTATCTGCCTGCATCTCAGAGCCCAGGCAGCAGTGAGCTCTGGATGACCACTGTGGCAATGCCACAGCCCCGAAGCCACTGCGGAGAGCAAGACCAAGCAGAGGTGAAGCAGCGCAGCCGCTGCGAGCTGGAGCTGCCCAGCAGTGGCTGTAAAGCCATGCACCATCCCGTTTACAGACGCTTTCCCCTCGACACTGGCTGTTATTAAGCTCCATTATGAGAACACTTTGTGATCCTCCCGTGACTCACCGCTCTTGTGACATCCTGGCAGCAGAAGGCACTTGGCCGCTTCTCGCGTGCTGGCGGGGCTGGAGGCTCTTGGAAGGAGCCGTTATTGCAGGGAGTGTCCGGCCTCAATCACAGCTGCCTTTGGGGCTGGCTGAGCAGGGCAGGGATGGATTCCAGAGCAGCGCCTAGTGCCTCTGGCTTGGACACATGGAGACCTGTGGATGGATCAGAGGACAACAGCAGGACGCTGCCAAGGACCTCCAAGACAATCCTTTGGCTTTGGGGACACTGGATGCTTTCTCACAGTCGCCCTTCTCCACCCCTTTGTATTCTGGTTAGAATATGAGCTCAGCATCATAATGCATGCGTTACTTGTAGTTAAATCACCCCAAATTTGCAGACAACCTTATATAAAGCTGGTCTTGTGAGTCATGCTCATTGCCCTCAGTTCTGTATGGCATATGGGACAGCACTAGAATGACACATACTCTCCAAGCATCTGGCTGGAGTCATGCAAATCCTGTTACCGAGTGGCACACAGGCCAGTGAGCAAAGATCCTGCAGAAAGGAGACTTGATAATCACTATTTCTTAGGGACTAATCCTAAATGCCTTTGCTCCCTGTCACAGCTTGCAGTAAGAACAGCAGGTGCCCATGCAGAAATCTTTTTCCCAGCACCTTCTTCATGTCTTTGCTTTCCAAGAGGGGAGTTGAAAGCCTTTCTGACAAGGATACAGAAAAAACACTATCAATTTTTTACAAGCCTTTTTCTCTTGAATTGTCAACTGGTTGTGATTTTGGGTTTTTTTTCAGCCATTAAAAAAGGTAATTTTGTCACTCCATGCACTTTCAATCCAGTAAATTGTAGGAGAAGGCAATCCCACTGGAGGCCTAGCTGGAAGGAAGGGGAGATATTTGCTTAATGCATGCTTAACTGGCAATCATCTTGGCAATGTCTTAGCCTCGCTGCAGTCAAGGTGGCTTTCATCACTGGAGGTATAATTTGTCTCTGCCTTTCCAATTGCTCCTTCCTCCCTTCCTCTCATCTCCCGCTGCAGTCTACCTGAACTAATAAAACTCCAGCTCCTGCCCCAAGCTAGAGATGAAGCTGCCCTGTGCTCATCAGCATGATTGCCACTCTCAATGGTCCATGCTGGAAAGGGACTGGTGACAGCAGAGCTGAACCTCCCCATTGCAAGGCTGGCTGTGACCTTTATTCCCTCCAGGGCTCCTTGGAGCAGCCACCCACAGTCAATTGTTCTATTGATTTCAGTGGATATCAGATGAGATCTTTGGCTCCTGAGGGCAGGATCCACATAGAGGCATAGAGATAAGGGACTGGATTTTCAGAAGGGTGAGTTCAGGTATTCAGAGTGGCTGCAAATTCTGTTGACTAACTTAGGTACTAGAATCCTCATCCTCAGGTGTGCTCCACAGAGCCTTGGGTGTAACCCAGCTCCCTGTATCCATCTACAGAAAGCACTTTATGTAAAGCAAAGTGTAAATCTTTACCACACTCCACCAAAGTGCCATCGTGCCTGACCCACATCACCTCTGCCAGAGCCCAGACCTTCTTGTGCTATCACTGTCCAACTAGAGAGAGTGATGGAAGTGTGCAAACAAAACTCAGTAGATGCAATGATTTTCATGCAGTTACAGGAATTTTAACCCAACGCACCTTGAAAAGTCCTGGAAAAGTGCCTTTGAAAAGAGACTGGTTAACATTTCCAAGCCCTTTTCGCTCATCCTCATCCCACTCTCATCCCAGCACCCTGGTCCTGGTTTTCTAGGTCATCCAGGCCTGTCTTTCTCTTCTGTGAAAACGCTCAGGTCATTTGTTAGTGACAACAGGAGACAGATCTTTTGGTGATGTAAATCAATGTCACTTCAAAGCTTCAATGAAGCAATACTTATTTACACCTTCAGATATCAGATCCTTATGTCTCGCTTTTATGTGTGTCAAAGTTCTGTTTTTTTTCCCTGAAAGGTAACATTTTGTTGCAAATGTCTCTAATGAAGCCCCCTTTGTTTCTATGGCAATAGACACTACACGAATTAAGGAAATAAATAGTCCAGCACAGTTTAATTCTGCCAAAGCCCTGTTAAAAACCTTTCCATCATCCCTCCTGACAAAGGCAGCAAAACGTGCTGAACAGAGCATCTTACCCAAATTAGGGAGAACACGAAAGTTCCCCCAAACCCTTCTTTTGAAAAGTTGTTCTGAGCAAGTTTCTAAAATCTCAGAAGTATTAAATCCTTATTAATAGAAGCTCAATGTATTTATGGTGTCAAAAATGTGTTTTATAAAAGCCAAAAGCAGAGTTGCACAAGTTGCCTCATTATCAATAATCTAGCATCGTCCCTTTTATGTGTCATTTCTTTACACAATATACTATCATTTATGACTTTTAGCAAATACATCATGGCAAAGGATTACTCTCATCAGAGGCAGGCTTTGAAAAGGATATGCTAATTTCTAGAGAGCAAGAAAACATCAAAACAGTGCCAGCAAATAGCCAAGGGACTTTCATGTCTTAATATCCTTCAGAAGTGCTTTATCTCCTAGTGCAACGTGTATCATAGTATAAACAGGAAATGAAACAGCCAAGGCATCAAAGAACCACCAGTGCATGGCTGTAATTTTAGATCAGGTTTAATAAAGGTTATCTGCAGCAGGCTAATCAAACAAAAGGGTGTATGTTTTAAAGCTCCATTTGATAATTTTCATTTAAAGCCTCCGATCAAAGAGATCCTAACAATGTCTTACTGACTCCAGATAGATCCCTTTGCCTCCCTTTTCAAAGTAGCTTCGTTTATTGCTGGTAAAACTGGTTTTGATGTTCTAATTTTTTAGGTGGAGGAGAGATCAGAAACTGCTCTGGTTTCCTGTGCACCTTAATTTGAAAAGCAATAGAAAGGGAGCTGAGGAGGAAATGAGCAAATGCAGCAAGGGTCAGGAAGATCTCAGGGTCACTTCTGCAGGCTCTCAGTGGACCATGGTGTGTCTAGGCAGGGGCGCCCATCCCAGGCAGGATGCGAGGAGGGGAGAGAAACCTGGCCAAGATCAGGCAGGCCACTGATGAGCTAATGTGAAGGCAAAATACCCTAGAAGTGAGAGGCAGAGGGGAATAAATAGTAGCTTGAGCTTGGCTTCTTGCCGAGGCAAGGCAGGAGAAGCCAGACCAGCTCTTTCCATGACACTTCTCATCCTTGGCCACCAGGAGTAGCTCCGTGCCCCATGGTACACGGATGAGAAAGAGGGAAAACTGGACTCTGACTGTCCTACCCTAGGGCAAACCCCTCCTTGTTTTGTGACTAATCCCTTGATCGTGCTTTTAGGCCAGATCTGATGCAAAGTCCTGAAAAAATGACCTTTGGATGATTCCTGAAAGTGGAATAATCCATGGCAAGGCCTTAGAACTAGATGATCCTTGAGGTCCCTTCCAACCCAAACAGTTCTATGATGTTATGACTGTAACAGGAGTGACTGAGTGAAGCAAGGGATCGTGCTTGGTTGGGATGCTGGTGTAGTCTTCTGTGTTCCTGGTTTATTAATTATTCTGTTTGGGAAGCAAAGAGGGAGCTGAGAAACATCTCCAAATAAGAGCTTATAAAAATCATTACGTTTCTGGCAAGACTGAGGTATCCAAGGAACTAAACACAGTCCAAATATTTTGTCAAAGCTTTCTGCAGCACTCAAGTCCAAGGGTGTTTCAGAATCACTTTCACACAAAGATGCTGCTTCCTATTAAATAGGAACTTGAAAATTCAGGTATAAATATCACTTGCTGGAGGTGGAGAATGGGGGAGATGTGATGGGACAGCTCATGGAGGCAGCAGAAAAAGCCTCCAACCACCCCAGCCATCAGGTCCAGGCAGGTCTGGCAGTTTTGAGGAGAGATCTCAGGTCTTTGGGACCAGCTTCCCACAGTGTGGGCAGAGGAAAGGCAACGACTCGAGCAGGGCCTGGGCAGGCTCAGCACCTTCTTCATGTCAAGGATGGGTTTGTGACTTGATGTTTGTAAAGCCTGTTGTTATTTTCCATGTCCAGCAATTCACAGGGGGTATCTCTAAAGAAAAATCCAACTGAACAAGGAATTCACCCTTGGGTGCACTTAATGGAGTTGGTGAGAAATGTGCTGACTCCCAAATGTGCTCCTTCCCACACGCTCCACAAAATGCTAGTTTTATACATATACATGTGGATATATTTCCTGCTGATGCTCTCTTAAATATTTCAAAGTATTCTTATGAACCAAAGTACTTTTATCGTGGTATTTGTCAGACCTTGGTTGTACCCGTGCAGCCTTGGTTTGCTTCTGTTTCTTTTCAAGTTATTTTTGAATTAACAAAGAAGTGCTGAGAGGCACAAAAATCTAGTTCTTGGCCATGAAAACTCAACCAGAAGTAAAGTCCCCGGAACCGGTCCCATGAAATATTCATGCTTCAGGAACACTGTTCCATGCAGGGCCGACAGTAAATGCTTTGGGAGCAGTGAAATGGTGATTCCTCTGTTCTGAGAAGTGAGGATGCTGCCAGACTGCTTGGCAGAATAATCTGCTACAGCACAAAACCCAAGAGTAGCTTATTTGAACACCCACAGCAAGCTTCAGGCTCCCATCACGAGCGCTGGAGAGAGTAGTGCCAAGCAGCATCCCTTTGACCAGGCTCCGTATCGATCTCCAAGGTGTCTGCAGCTGCTATGGATCCCTCCCTGTGCTGGATTACCTGCTCCGGTGCAGACACCGATCAATAGTGACTGAAGGCTGGTAATGACCAAATGTCAGTGATGTTTCAGCAGCTTTTTTGAACTAATATTGCTACTTCCTAATCCCGTTATCAAAGGGTACCATGAAAAGCACCATGACGGTGGGTACGAGTTACCAACCTTTTGCAGATTCGTGCACTTGAAGCCAGAAGAAACCATTCAATAATCTTTCTCCTTTCTGCTGACCTTTATTTCATGGGCCATTACATTTCAGCCGTATCAAGTCCAGCAACTGGGGCCTGACTGAGGTACAACTTGTGCTTGGCAAAGCATATCTTCAGAGAAGGAAACTGGTCTCAATTGAAGGCATTGGAGCTGGACACTTCACCGCCACTTGGCAGGTTAACTCGGTGGCTATGACAGTTTATTTCTGGGCACTCTTCTACCCAAGGAAGTTAACTCAGGGCAAGGGAATGTGTGTGAGTAAAGACAACAATCTCTTTCTACTTTACTGTCTGCAGACACAAACATGGGCACAAAAGTCATTCAGAAGTACTCGACAATGGCTGCTGTGTCTACAGGCTTCATTTTGCATTTGTCTCGGGTTTCATCTCTTAGACCTTTTCAGTGTGCTCCCCTCCTGACCAAACTGCTGTGTATTTTACACTGACACGCTTTCCTCAAGCCTTATCCCCATCTTCTGCTTGATAACAGTCCCCAGGCCTGGGGGACAGTGGTTTCTCATGTCACCTCCAAATGTTCCTTGTCCATTCTGCATTGGCCACATCAGAGAATGAGCAAAGTCCTGGCCCAGCTCTATTCAGAGCAATTGAGATAATTCTTTAGGTTCCTACCTGTCTTGCCTACAAACCCTGACTCACTGAGATGGGTTCTGCATCAGCAGCAGAACACCTTGTCATGTGTACATCTGGTCAGTCTGGCCGCAGAGTCACTGTGTGCAAGGTTGAGACTTTCACCACGCTGGAAGTGTTATTTAACAAGTGCAATGCTATTTAATGAGTGGTGCTGAGCTGTGCCTCTGTGTGTGCTGGGTGCTCGGGCCATGCACGTCCAATGCAGGGTGTGAGCCACAGCAAAAGGCTTTGCTCAGGGTGTGCTCATGGCCTCTAGACTTTGGGAAAATGTGGACACTAGCTGGCATATGGCAAATAAAACAGACACGATGCAAAAGCATGCCTGAACTCTGCATAGTGAGCCTAAGTCCAAAAGTAGCCAAGACAGTCCCCATAATCTCTATGAGAGAAAACGAAGTCTTCAAAGCAAGAAGGAATTTAAACCATCCCTGGTTCAAAGCAAAGTGCCACATGCCAACAAACATGAAGAATGATAATATTTTGTTAAAGCCCCAGTAAATGGTTGTGTGGTTTCTTTGCATTTCCTTTCCCATTGCTGTTCATTGCTCATCCATCCCCATTCACACGGGGAGCTGAAGGAGGAAAAACTCCCTATTGAAAAGAGAAGAAGGAAAAAGAAATCACTTGAATTTGCTGCAATGGCCTGGGATATGGGTTTGACTCAGTAACACTGCTTCCTGGGCAGGCTGCTGCTCCCAAGCATCTCTGGAGCATTTACTGAGTACCAGAACATCCCAACCGAGACAGAAGCCATCAAACATCATAGCAATCTGTCATATTAACAACTGTAATTAAAGCGTTAAGCAAATGCACAAAGAGCCTCTCTGGGAGGGTGCTAGAACCTGTGTTTGCCTCTGTGTTCATGTAATTGCTTCAATTACAGTTCTAGGTTGTTAAATGTCTGCGTGTACTCGGGGAACATGAAGGAAAGTGAGAGGGCCTGAGAAGTGAATCTTCTGACATGTTTTTGAAGCATGACAGCACATTGTCACTGCTCCCTCAGCAGCAAAGGCAGCAAGAGGAACGCAGAGGTGATGGGAAAGGAGCGTGCAGTGCTGTGAACACAGCTTCTGCACAGGTCAGGGGTAAATTAAACATTGCCCCTTCCCACTGCAGAACCTTTTCCCCCAGGTAGCCTCAGGATGGCTTCATGGAGCAGGACAGCAAGAAGAGACCCATCTGTCTCAGCTCCCCAACATCCCACAACTCTTGTTGTCCATCACGTGGGGCTCTGGGGCATAGACACTTCTGAAGGCAGAGTCTAAAGCAGAACCCATGATGCAAACTGCCCTCCACACAGCCCACCACGCATCTTTTCCAGGAGGCTGGAGCTGCCTCCACATCCACAGCTTGATCACATATGTGTGAAAGGGATCCAGGCTTGAAAACTTCAGGTTGCAGCAGCAGCAGTATGAGAGCAGTGTCTGCTTCCTTATCCCGGAGAACAGTCTAAGTCCAAGGGTGAGGAAGGACCTGCCTCCATGCAAACTCTTCCTCACCCCAATTACTCACCAGATTAAGCCCTGCTTGTGGCCTTGTTGTTCTTCCAAAGTGCTGGGTAAATCCAAGCCTGGACTTGGATTCAAACTCCAATAGTTGCCGAGACTGCTGTCCACATGCAACAACTGACAAGAGCTAATGGTTATCGGGAGGTTAACATCCAGTTGTGAAAGTAACAGTAATTGAGGAATAAGGATAGAGGAGCTCAGACTGATCCAGCAATGCCTCACTTCCATAGCTGCATATAGGGACAGTAAATCAGGGAAGTCACTTCCCATTACGCAATTTCGCCCTGAAGGAGCTTAGCTGCTTTGGCAGCACAGATGACATTAAACAGATGAGGAACAAAAATGGCTCAGATATGATTATAATACATATGTGGGGCTGCTTCAGCCCCTTTTCAACTTGTGCCATATGAAAATAACCTCATCAAAACAGAAAGACTTTTAGGGCCGAGGTTAATTGCAAAAAAGCTCTAAATAAAATAATCACAAGGCCCCAAATATTGATACTAGCCCCAGCCAGCAGCTTGCTCCAGAAACTTTCCTCTGCCCTTGCAAACCTTGCCATAAAATAGACAGATCCTCACTATCCGCTGGAACAGACCTACGGCTGTTGTGTAATATGCACTGGGTTGTTCATTATCCATGCACCAAAACTCACATCACTGGTGATCTGAAGTGATGCCCTCCATCATCCATCGACTGCTCAGCTTCAGGGTACATCTGCATCCAGCATTCGGTCCCCTAACACCCTTCTGGAGCATGCTGAGCCAATCCCCAAGCTGACCATCTCCTTTAAACCTAGCAAAAAGTGAAGGTGAAGCTGAGCTTTACTGCTCCATTACAGCCCTGTCCAGAACACTTGGCATTAGCACGGGGCTGTGTTGAATCTTTATCACAAAGCTTAAAACCCACATGCAGCCCCAGTGTGTGGAAAGGGCAGAGACCTGCAGAGCAGACCCATGGCCCCTGTGCCCACCTCACATGCCATTTACCATTCCCCTGGTGCAAATGTGAGGCTGGGGGGGACTCAGAGGTCCTGACAGAGTTTTGCTTCCAAAGCCAGGTTTGTTTAAGCGACTCAAAGGGGTGCAGAGCTGCCTGGATCGAAGCCAAAGACAATGTTGATGCAAACCCTGCAGAGCAAACCTCCCCCCTCCCTACTCACTTGTCTTTGCATTGTTTTCCATTTTACTCCATGCAATGTCCCTGATCTGGGGCATGTGGCACCATGGAAGCATTTCTGACCCTTTCCACAGAGAAAATCTACCATCTTCTGGCTCTCCCTGCTGAATGGCTCATGTTTTTAAGAAGCTTTATGACAAAGTTTAGAAACAGAATCAGCTTTGAAACCAGATGTCCCCAAATACCAGCATAGTCCATGTTCACTACTCCATATATGACTCTAAAACTAGTTCCTGAAGTTTGACTTGGGCATCCTCTCAGCTTCCCATCCCTCAGGCCAAGGCAGCTTTAGCTCATTACAGCACCTCTCCATCCAGGCTATAGCCCTAAATCCACTCTTCTTTCCACACTTCAGGGAAACGTGGCAGCAATAGGGCTAATCCATGAGGGTTGTCCTCTCTATTCTTTCTTTCCCATCCCTTGCTAATCGATTCTGTAGCACTAAAATGTCACACTGGGATGGTTGCCCATAGGAATCTAAAGCTACAAACTTTCCAGTGCTGACAAGAAAGACAATGATCTAATATCAGGCGATGCAGAGGCCAACATCACGTAACTGCAGAGCTGCCTGAAAGTTGCTGTGGCAGCATCTTCCCTTGTCCTAAAGAGCATCTTTTGGAAGCAGCTCAGTTTCTGGCTGTGCTGGCATTCATGGCATTCCAGGATGAAATTCCTCTCCCCTGATGAGGGCCAAGCATTGCATTTGCAGGCTGCTTCCTTCCAGCACTTTTAGACAGGATTGGTCTATGGGATTAAGCTGGCACTTGGTTTCCTAGTCAAAGTTTGGGGATATTATGCAGTTCTGTGGGCAAAGGGAGGTGGGGAACCTAGGCAGGCCATGAAAGATGGGAGAAAAGAGCTCTGGGAAGCGACCAGGTAACTTCAGTCTTTATCCAAGCTGCGTATCAGAAAACACAAGGACAAGCGCTCTTCCACCCCATCCAGCACAGGAGGAAGCAGCAGGACAAAACCAGTTTTATATGAACCTGTTAATATCAACCCCTCCTGTCTGGGGGCAGCCAGGTTTTCCTGCTAAGCCCTTGGGAGGAGGAGGGGGCAGAAATGCTGCTCTCAGCTGCATGTGGGTTCATTAATTAAGGTAAATGCTTCCAGCTGAGTGGGTAGAGAGTGCTGCTGGCTCTGCCTTGGGCCGCCTGGCAGGGAAGCTCCTCTGGCACTGAGGTATCTGGTCTTGCAGCTTGGCAGGGATGTTTGGAAGGTAAGATCCTAAATTCATTCTTTCCATCAATGAACTTTGGTGCTCTGAGGTGGAGAGGGAGTTCTGCTCTTGATGTAATCCATGTCTTTATGGTATGGAAGGTACAGGGAGCTTGTTGCTGTTCTGGAGGTTCCAGAAGCTGATGGCTGCTGCGTTTTGTTTCCAGTGGGAGTTGATGCAAATAGGTGCTGCTGTTTTGATCCATGTGGGTGACAGCAGCCCTGGAGGGTTGAAACAATGCTAAGAACAAACTTCATTAAACCTGCTGCATGTCATGTGGCTCTCATGCAAAATGAGTGTCCACAGTTTGATCTGGGTGCTCCTGTGGTGAAGCCAGCTTGGAGCTTGCTTGGTTTCTTGGGATGGATTGCCAGTCTCTTTTGGGTTTCTTTTGCACAAGGGTTGCATGCATTAAGTATGTGCAGCTTTTATAGCCCATCAGAACCAAAGTGCCAGACCTTTTGAAGTTTGTGTTGTAGCAGATTAACTCAAGATTGTTAGGATCTACTTGCAGTGGGCTTGAAAGGGTGCAGGAGGAGCAGCCTGGGAACATTCCAGAAGGTTATGTCTTCTGGTTTGTTCAGGGGCACTGGATGTATAACAGTGAGATGACTGTGTTATGTGGATGTGAGAGATCAAGATAGGTTTCAAGAGCTGTAAAGAAGCTAGTAGGAAGATTGGAGTCCAGGGTCTTGGACGGAAGAGATTAAAATGCTTTTATGGGTTAGGTAGATTAAGGATCTGGTTTGTTTTAATTGAATTTGCTCCTGGATTTGTGTATCAGTGGCACATGAACCATGAACCACACCTGGGTCTGTCTGAACCAGCTGAGGAGGGATGAAATGCATTTTGCCAACTGTGATGCTCTTTAGAGTACATGCTTGTTTTGGCTGCTGAGAAGAGCTCTGGGTTATGACAACAGAGAGGGGGCATTTTGGACTCATTAATGCCATCTGCAGCCTCGCAGGAATGTGTCAGATAGTTAATTATTGTGTTGAACTGTATTCTATCATGCCAGAACACAAGTAGTTTGTTTGGGTACTCTTTCCTCCCCCCCTTCCCTCTTTGCTGAAGATAAAGGAGTTAAGCTTAATCATTAAATCTCCATCTTGATCCATGTAGGTCACGCACTGAACCAAAGTCAGATAGCACAGCATTTAGCAACCTTATCTCCTTTACAATGAAAAGCAAGCAGGAAGCTGCCTCTGTTGTCTGTTCTATTTTTTAATATACGTTTATTTAAAGAAAAGCCATCTCAAAGGGGGGGGGAGAATCTTCCAAACAGCAGCTTCTGTAAACAGGATGAAATCAGATAAAGAAATTACTGTAAAAATATTGCCTCATCTCTAAAGCTCAGAACTTTTTTGGTTTTTGTTTTTTGTTGGTTTTTTTTTTTTCTTTTGCTCTTTTTTTTTTTTGATAAAGATAATGAAAGAGGAAGCTTGAAACCACATTTCCATTGATGTTTGAATACACAACTGCTGGATTTAAGAACTGGAGGAGATCAAAGAGAATGGTTTTCATTCCGATAAAATTATAGCAGTTCTGGTATAGGGTGATGGGCTCATTTATGAACTCTATGATGCAAATAGTTGTTAAGGCACCTTTTCCCCCCACCCTCCCCTTTCCTTTGCTAAGAATAAATGAAAAATGCCTGGAATTCCTAAAGATTAATTAGGAGTGTGGCTAATAACATTATAATAGATACATACTAAAAGCATATGTCCCTCTTCAGAATAATATCTGGGAGTGCAAAACATCTGTACAATCCAAAGGGAATAGGGAAGCCTGTTCCTTGCTACTGTACATTACAGCTCACATGACATGAGAACTTAACAGCATTAGGTTACCAAAGTACGTATCCTGACACCACGCTCTGGTGATTTCATTTTTTATTAACACATACTCTGACATTCATTACTAAGTATAAGCCGCAAGTTAAAGCCATTCATGTACGCAGAGCTAACACAATTATTTATCACATGCTCCATTATGGTTTTAAACTGTGCAATAAAAGTTATCAGGAAGGGGCTATGTAAAATGCAGAAGTGCCGCATCTGTGATTGAGCAGGAGATCTAAGGCTGCGGTCCTGTAGTTTATCCATGAAGACTTCCTGTGAGCTGGGAAGGCTGGGCTTTAGTTGGGGGGAGATTTTTTGGAGGGGAGGGTTGGGAGCTGAGGATTAGATGAGGGCTTGTGTCATGGTAACCTCACATTTGCATGCCCTGGGGTGTGAATGTGCTTTAACGCTGCTCGTGCAGGAATGAATTTGTCCCTGCCAGTCGTAGAGCTGAGCTTGGTGTGGAATCCAGTTAGGGGATACTCATCCACTTCTTTCTTATGCTTTGAAATCCGAGGTTTCACTAAAATGCTGTCAGCTGGATGCAGTGTAATAGGAGCAATATGAACGTTCAGAACTGTGCTTTTCTGTTCTGTTTGCTGGGGGATCTGTTTGTGTGTGTGTTTGTTTAAAGTCTGGGTTTGGGAGGGGATTTCTGGGGCCTGTAATCGTGGTATCTGAAATAAGTCATACTGTCACCAATGCAAAGAACAGGGCAGGGTGCTGGGAGGTGTCTTTGCCACAGGTGACCTCTTCAAACACCAACCCTACAGACCTGGGTTTCCATGCAAAGAGCTGATGAGGCAAGGGGGAGGGAACCTCTTACCCTGAAAGGGTGAGCAATGGGATCAGCTGAGCTCCATTAACAATGATAACAAGGAGATGATGCTTTGCACTTGGGCACAGGCCTGCTTCAAAGCTAATGGGCTAGTGCATGACCAGCATAGCTCTCACTTTGGTTTTAGTTTAAAACCACATGCTGTTTAAAAGAGAAGATTGCTTCTCTCCTATCAGACCCAGCCAAAAGGGTTGATTTGCTCATCTTGGACACGACAGCTATGGGGTCTGTAATGGTGCAAGGAGGGGGACATTTGTAGCAGGACAGTTTATGCTTTAGCAATGTCAATGTGGTGTTTGCTCCTGGTCAGTCTCCTTGTATTACCTCCATAGAAAAGGCCCAACCATCTGCTTCAAAAGCTTATTTTCTGTGTTTCTGAAGCCGACAGGCTTGTTCTCTGTTGTTGGCTGTCAGGCTTGCTGGCCACAAACCTGATCCAGTCTGACAACTGAGCCCCATCTCCCCTCCATTCTCCATTAGCCTTCTTATCAAAACCCTGAGCACAATGCGGTCCTTGTGGCCTCACTTCTGCCTTATCAGCTGTGGCTGGTCCCTCAGAGCAGCACAAACAAAGGGAAGCTCTTACCCTGAATGATTTCCCTTAGTTTCTTCAGCTGGCAAAGCCGCCTGTGGGTTGGCACGCTGTGCTGCCCGATGGAGAGGGTAATGTCGCCTCTACTTGAGAACAGCTTGTGTTCAGGATGGGTATAGAGGACAGCTTGTGCAATTAAGATAGTGATTATCATCGTCATGCCTAATAAAGTCATCTGTGACTTGCTGAACTCAAGTTAATGACCATGAAATCCATGGTTAATAATGGGACAGCCATTAGAGTGATGGGTGATGTACAAAAGGGAGCCAATGGAAGGCAATAAATAGTATTATATGTTAATGTTCGACACTTTAAACTGTCACTTTATCCCCACGGTGTCTGTTTGAAGTTTGCATTTTACTTTTTAAATGCCTCTTAAGAGCTTCTTGCTAGCTTGAACTTTCCCTGAGACCCATCTTGTATTTGGAGCTAACCTAAGCCTAGTTCTAAACTGGAGTTTGAAGTGGCTGGATGGATGCACTACCAGTGGTGAGATGGGATCTGGATCTGTTCTCCAGCTGAGCAACGCTGCTGCTAATGGTGGTAACAAAACAGTAAATGCATTTGCAGGACTTGAACTTTGAATGTTTCTGCCTTACAAGTGATGGGGTTGTTAGAGAACACAGCACTGCAAAACACCTTTAAATTCCACTTGAAAAGATGGTTTGTTTATGACTGCTCACAAAGTGTCAGTGTAGCACAGGAATTGGAACCACTTCATGAATACTGCAGCAATGCTCAGCACTAAACCCGCAGTGCATGGCAATAACTGGTGCACCTCAGGTGTTTCTGACTACGGGTGATCCCCCATCACCAGGGACACGCTTGCCTGGCACAGGGGTGAAGGGATTTCCCACGCTCTTCCATGAGGCTGGCCCAGACCTTGCTTCAATCACATGGGGTGGACCAGGAAATTAGGGAAGGAAACATCAGTGTCCAAAGGATGTGGGAAAACTGTTGTTGCTGCTTCTAAGCAGGCAGCAAGGGAGGGCAGTGGCACTAAGGGCTTTTGCTGTCACTTGGGGACAGTGGGGAGTGTTGACCAGCGGGTGCTGTGGCAGAGTAAAGCAGAGTATAGGAAACGCAATGTTTCTGAACCCAGGAAATGAACTGAGCTCCTTGAGGCTTTGTGCAAAGCAATCCCTTTAGTCTGGCAGTGGTTTCCTGAGTGCTCAGATGTGGCAGTGGTCCTGCTGCTCCCCCTTCAACAGATTGAGCCCTTTGGCTTTGCTGTGTCACATCCTTCCTGGGTTGTGCTGGGCGCTTGCATTGGAGAGGGAGGAAAGCATGAGGGGTGCCTGGACACAGGGATGCTCCTATTCCTGCATTTACTTTGGTCAGTGGGTAACTGCTTGCACTGTGTTTTGCACTGGTTTTGTTACTCCTACTTGTAGGCACTTGTTATTGCAGTCATTCAGAAATAACTGACTTAGATAAATGCAGAGCAGTGACTAGTATAACATCTATTTGTTCTGGCTCAAAATGATCTATAGCTTTTCCTTTTCACCGGCAATAAAGTTTAATCTATTCAGATGCTTAAAAAACCCCTCATTGGGGCCATTAAGCAGTCATTAATGATTTTGTTGTAGGTGGCTGGAATGTCAGTGTAATGAAATATGCATTTCCTTGTAGTTACAAAGAGCCAGGGCTTTGCTGGCTCACGTAGGCAGCAGTGGGTTCGCTCAGAGGAGAGGGGCAGGTCTGGTGTTGTGTCTGGGAACATGTATCCTTTTCTGTTTGCTTTTGGGTGTCTGTGTATCTGGATGGAGTTAACTTCCCCTGGGAAGAGTTCCTCATGCAGGAGGAGGGTGGTGGTACCCAACAAGAGCAAGGCACAAGAGGCTTCTCCACAACCCATTGCAAAGGGAAGGAGCAATGCTATAGAAAGCCAGCTCTGTGTGTGTGTGTCTATGCTGTGTGATGCTCGGTGCAGATCAAGGCTGCCCCTCTGGCAGAGGTGCGGTGTCTCCCATGGGTGCTGAGGTGCAGGTGCAGCCCAGCCCCAGGCGATGCTCAGAGCACACACACAGCCCTGCCTGTGGCAGCAGCAGGTTGGGTCACCTCTTCCTCCCCTGAAGCTCACAGGGTTCAGCCTCCAGCACAGTCCCCAGTCCCTCTCCAGGACTTGCTCCATCTCATGCTCCCCTTGCTGCCTTGGGGCAGGAGCTGTGTTAAACACCAGCCACTTTCACCACTCTTGCTCCTCCTTGATCCTAAGCTCCTCTTGCTGTCACATCCCAGCAGAGCTGCATTTCACCTGCTTCCAAGGTCACAGAGAAAAGGGAGACCCAGAATCTGGGTTTGTGCCCTCCAGATCCACCAAAGTCAGCACAACCCTTGCACACAGGCACTGCCAACCCTGTTTGGTCCCATGTCCCCAGCCAAAGAGCATCCCGATGGGCAAGGATGGGCTCCCCTTGGAGCTCTCCCTCTGCAGGGTCTGACCAGGATCCCACCAGGGAAACAGATGCACAGGCCATGCTGTTGCTGGAGGAGGAGTGCAGCCAAGTCCCTGTGAGCTCCTGTTGTTACAGCTTCATCTTGAAGTGCTTATAGCACTCTCTTAGAAGTGCTTTTTCCATACAGATTGGTCACCTGAGGATACAGGATCCCTTTGTAGGCATTAGTTTAATTAAGTTTCACCCTGCTTCTCTGAGGCAGGGAAATTATGCTGCCTGGGTTCCTACACCTATGTAAACTGAGGCACGGAGGGGTTACGCATCTGCAGGGAAGTCCAGAGGCGCAGTGCAGAGCTGGTTCAGGGGATGTGTTTCCTCAGGAATGAAGAAAGAGAAGTCCTAAAACTCAGGAGGAAAGAACCCAAAAGCCTCAGAAAAGCCTTGGAAAAGGGGAAATGGTTTTTTGGAAAAGCTACACATTGAAGCAATTTAAATAAAGCATTTGGAATCACAGCGCAGCACTTGGCTTAGAATTAAGATATTCTGGTGGGGAAAAGGCTCTGCTTCCAACACCCCAGTCCTAAAGGTGGGTCAGCCCTTGGTTGAAGAAGGACAAGAAGGATTTTCAGTGCAAAGTTAGAACTGCCAAAGGGAAAACAGCATAAACAAGGAGAGAGATGGGCGAGGATGCTGGGGAAAGGACAGCGGGAGCGGGCCTGGGAACTGGTTGTGCTGTGGATACACAAGCAGCTCTTCCTTGCTGAGGACCTGGCAAATCATGGCTGTGCCCATGGTCTGTGCTTGTATCTGTTCTCATCCAGCACTGGAGCAAGGCCGGGCTTTGGCATGAGAAGGGAAAATGAAGAGATGAAAGCGTGGTGAGCTCAGACAATGTGAAACAGCCCTGGGTGAGAGGAGAGGCTGGGGGGAGAGATGGCAGCAGCCAAGCCTGGCTTGCTGTGCCCTTCTCCATCGCTCCCTGCCAAGCAGGACCCTGCATGTCGAGGCATTGGGGAGTGCTCAGGGCTGCTGGCTGGTTCTCACCTGGTTGTGCTGCTTGGGCATTGCTACAAAAAGCCGTAACAGGCAGGAATGGGCCTGTTTCCAAGGGGAATCACAGCAGGCTCAGCTGGCAGTTGGGCTCTTGGAGATACTGGAGGGCTCTCATACACATAGTGCTCCCACCAGTTCTGCTTGGGCCAGCACTAAGGCCTGAGGTAGGAAAGCGGTGTGTACCTGCCTCATGGTGGTATATCTCAGCAGTGTTTATGTGATATTGGATGAATCCTGGCTGATTCTCCTGTTGCTGACACTTTCCAGACTGTATTTACAGTTTGAATGCCTGAAAAGTGCAACTCCTTCATAGGAAAATGTCTTCATCTAGAGCAGATCTGTCACCACAGTGGTGGTGATGAGCTGCCATCCTAATAGTAAGTTAAGGTCGTATCTAAAGATGGCATCAGTCATGTTATCACTAAATGCGCATCTGATCACAGCTGTTAGATGGCTAGGTACCAGTATTGTATCTGTGCTTGGCTCTGTGCTGGTCTCTCCATGACAGAGCTGGGAGATGCTGCTTTCATGGTCTCCTCCCTGCAGCAATGAGGAGGATAAGGTCTGGGAGTGCAGCATTTCCCTGGCCTCATGGCTCTCTTTTCACCTTCCAGCATATTTTTGGAAGAGGGAAGAGTTGGTTTTGGGGTGCAAGAAGGACACAAGGAGAGCAGGAGAGAGAGGAAAGACTCCAACCTTCCCAACCGGATCGACTTCAAGTCACTCAGGAGCGGGCTTCATCCACCAGCATGACTGGACCAGCTGGGAGCTGGCAGAAGGCATCTTGAGCCCCACATGTGGTGCCACAAGCCCCTGACCCTTATCTGAAGGCTGTGATACTCGGTGTCCCTGTGGGATTGGGAGCACTCATTGGTTATCACTTTGCAGAGCAGGGGGGTTTATCTGTGGGCAATTCACGTCCCACAGAAGCTAGGGAAAAGAAAGCAATAATTGAAGCCTCGTGCCCATTTAAAATACCTTCCATCAGAACTGAAGAACTGAAGCTGTTTTTTCCATTGCAGAAATTATTTGGCCTTGAACCATAGAGCCCTCACTTTGCTATTCTGCAATTGAATAGAGGCTTTTGTGGGGCCTTTTTAAAATAATTACTACAAAGCACTTGAAGAGGAGTTGTGATTGTCGCCGAGTTCTCATTTCAGGCTTTCATGCCATTTCTGTTGGAGGAGGGATCCTTTATGAAATGTCTGGTTTAGGTTACACCCTCCAGAACCTTATTATTTGCCTTAAAAAAAAAAAAACCCATCATAGGCAGGAGCATATTCTTTATGCTCTGCCATTAGTATAACTAAATTCATCAGGGTAATATTACTATTCATGCAAAATAGGTGTCGTCTTTCTTTAAAGCTCTTGGCAAGTGGTTAAACTGATTTTAACAAGTATGCAGGGCCAACTTCTTAAAGCCTTGAAAAAGTCTGAAGATTCCCAGGCTGCAAAGGACTATTTACATGGTTAAAATTATACACATATATCCCCTCTACTTAAAACTCTCCCCTCATCATATAAGACCCTTGCAAATCCATTCTGACTTCAAAAGAAGGCAAAGTTCCTCTTCCAAGTATGTCTTTTCCCCTGTTAGCAGAGCTGAGGTTCTGAGAGCCACTGAATTTAGCTCAAGGCCTGAATTTAGCTCAAGGCCCACATTTAGCTGGTGGTTTCATGGGTGCTTCTCCCATTGAAAGAGAATATTAATGAAAGGTCGTGTATTTTTAAAGCCCATTGAACATGTAATTGTAGAGATAAAAGACCTAAAGGATTTTTAGCGATCCTATTGTCCACTCTTGTAATGCAAACCCACTGTGAAACATCACAAGTGATGCCACAGAACCCTGTGGGACCCTTTCTTCCAAGCTGGTTATCAGGTTTCCAGATGGCACCTTTCCTCCTTGGCTGTCCTTACCCCTCCCAACCCTAGCTCCTTCCTTGCCTGCAGCCAGGGCAACAAACAGCTCTCAATGCCCTCAGTGCTCACAAAGGGAAAGCTTCAAAGTTGAGTGCATGGGGACTGATGGTTTGAATTCACAGCAGTGTGCAGGGTGGGGTATTTGCAAGCTTATTCAGCCAAGGAGCAGAAGGCCATGGTGTGGCTGGGGCTGGCAGGTGGAGCTGCACAGGCAGAACCTTCCCAACGTACCTGCATCACTCTGGGGAACAGGAATGATGTTTAAAGGGTAAAAGAAGTGTCCTCATCCAAGGGCTGCGTTTCAGTGCGCTGCATTCGGGGAGCTGCTTGGGCCTGAGCTCTCTGTCTTTATAACCCTCCCTCCTGGCCTGAAAACCTCTGGATAAATTCATGGAACTCCCAATAGTCCCAGGAAGGTACCAAGCTGATGTCAGGGCATTCTGTATCTGGTCAGGATCTTTGTCTCGTTTCCAGTCTCTCATTGGATTTGGTCTTGGCACTAGGAAGTTACTGTACCGATCCTAACAAGAAAAAGGGATGTGACAAAGTGCTCTGGCCCAGGGGTCACACAAAGCTCTGCATGTCCCTGCTGCATTGCTGTGTTTTATCTGTTTCCTGACTGTTCTGAGCTGGGCTCATATGCAAAATGGAGTGACACTGTCAGGCAAATGCTGCAAGTCACACGCTAGGCACATCTGTGCAAGCCCTCTCCTTTGCACAAACGTAAGCCTGGAACCTGAGGAGCCAGAAGTTGTTCCTATCTCCTGTTTGATCTGGGTCATTGTTGAGCAAAAGAAATACTTCTATACCTGATGCGGTGGGGGAGTGGGATAAATGGTCAACCACAAAGCACAGAGCCAGATTTGGATCTAAATACCTTTAAAGTTCAGGAGTGCTCGTATCCTGGGAGCTGGTTCAAAGCCACCTCTAGAGTACATATACCTGTCTGGTTACTTGTTGTTGTACCTGTCTGACTTGAAGAGCGAGCAGAGGAATATCTTTCTTGCAAGCTTCTCATTAGAGAAAACATGAATTACAGAAAGTAACTCAATACCTACCTCGGCTGGTTGCCATTCTGCTTTCCCACTTTCTTCAAAGGACATTTATCCTGTATTTTGTGTGGATTCAAATCAACACACAAAGGAAAAATATGCATGTTTGTGAGCCCAGCAGTCGGATGGGAATCTGCACTATGGGAGATGGAGAGATGTGGGTTGCAACCTTGTCTGGTCAGAAAGTCCTCAGCTTTATTTGCTGCTAATACTTTGCAGGTAAAATGTTGTTTGAGGAAAAAAACAAGCAGGAATTTTATGAAGCATTAAGTGCATTCATTTATGGTGGGATTGCTTTTATTGCATTCTATGGGTGAAAGAGGACTGCGATGGAGCACAGGGCTCGATGTGACACTGCTGTCATACCAGAGTCCCTTCGTTTGCTCAGGGTAGTGTGGCCAGGGACTCCTTTCTTAGGTGCTTTAGTAACAACCACCAACACTGGTAATGGTGCTAGCTTCCCTTGTTCCTCTGCAAAGAGGTGATCTATATTCTTCAGAGCGTCGTGCTTTTTGTGCGTGTGGTTGAGCAGTATTTGGGCTTTGCAAGCAGAATCACAATGGCAAAATCCGTGCTGGCAGGCCCCTAACATTAGTTTGTAAAGCACCTCGGGATACCTGGGGGCTGAAAGAGCCTCTCTATTATAGCGTATCAATCTCAGCGCTCCTTCTAAAGTGCGCTGCGTTTGTTTGCAAGGCTTCTGAGCCGTGTTTCATGGTTGAAACCGGGCCATTAGGAGAATCCCCGGGAGCTCCCGGCACTCGCAGCTGAGGCTGGGCTGGATTCGCATCCCCAGGACACACCGGGAGTGAATAGGCGAGCTCCTGCGCCAGACTCCCGGCCCTCAGTGACCAGCTCATGACAGCACTAATTAAGCAGCAGTCAACTCTCGCTTTCAAAGCAAAAAGGCTGTCAGCAGGCGAAGGGAGAAATCCCTTTCCCTTGGCAGGAGGCTGGTTAGTGGGACAACCGCTGGACAAAACTGAGGACAACACAAAGCGCTCAGCCTGCCTCTCCCTACAATGGGATGTGGGTCTTTGAAATGCAAACGTTAGGTAGGCGCTGCCTTCCGCAAAGAGCAGAGAAGAAAAGTGATGGAGAACAGAACCCGATTGCACTTCCCTCGCTTTTTTTTTTGACTTTATTAAGGCTGTTTAAGGATCTTTTGATCTCGCGGAGGTATTTATTATCATAGACTATTTGTTATGAATGGTGGCACCATTGAGAAGCAAGGAGAATTCACTTTGTGCTGAAGGGGGTTAGCTGTACAGCGCAAAGCCTCGGGGGCTTCGTAGCATGAAGGGTGCTGGGTGCAGAGCCTCTCCAGGGGGGTGAAAGCAATGGGGCTGTAAACTGGGTAGGGTGGCACATGCTGAGGGTGCAGCAGTGGGATGGGGCTCCTGGTGATGTCCCTCTGTAAATCAGGTTCGGTGCCAAACAGTGCATGGACCCTTTTAAAGCAGCAGTGTCTGAGCCACCACCTGTGAACTGAGCTTTCCCTCTTCCCTGGTTTCACAAGGCCTTCACACAGAGGCACCACCTCCTTTCAGCACATCCCAGCCCTCAGTAAAAGCAGCATTGGCTGCATTTGCCTTTGGATATGCTGGATGTTCCTAACTCAGCAGAGAGCAAAGCCCACCCTGGGAAGCGCTGTCATGGAGGGTGCTTTGTCCCCTCTCTGTACAAGCCCTTTCCTACCCCATAGAGCAGTTTTTAGGGGGCAGAGGCATGGAATTCCCCAAGGGAAAGAGTGTGTGAGCCTGGGAAGGGGGCACCCTCCAGCAAGTTCTGCATGGGGAAGGGGGGCAAAGCTCCCTCATCCCGGGATCACTTGTTCATGAACCTGAGTGATATCAGTGGGTCCTTCTTCCTATCAGTTGAGGTTGCAGCATCAAGCCTTAGATCTGTGAGCTGTGTTCAGATAGGAAAGTTGTGTTAATTAACGGTGTACTGTGTAACCAGTGAAAGTCCACCTGGAATATCATAGAATCATGGAAAGGTTTGGGTTAGAAGGGACCTTAATGCTCACCCTGTTTTAACCCCCTGCCATAGGCAGGGATACCTTCCACTGGAGCAGGTTGTCAGATATCCATCCTCCCAGCACCTAAAGAGCAGAACAATGTCAGCAAATTGGATGGGATTCAGAGAAGAGCAATAAAAATGATGAAAGGGCTGGCCTGATTTATGGGGAAGGATTAAAAGAGTTACATATGTTTAGCTTGGCAAAATGATGGCTAAGGGAGGGATGCAGTATCTGTCTGCGAGTGTGAGAGGGGTGTAAATACCCAGGGAGGATGGGAATTATTTAGCCTGGTTCAAGTGGGAGTAATAAGATTAAATAAAGGAAATAATCTTTGTGACTGGGTTGAAGGAAAAAACTCTTCATGGTCAGAGCCCGTTTCCATGTGGAATAATCTCCCAAAGGAAATAGGTGAAACCTCAGGACTGGCACTGAGAGGAGCTGGGGGAGAGCAGCACCAGGGAAAATGACACCGGGAGTTTGGAAAAAGCCAATTCCTGTGATTCCATCCGTGCCATGAGAGCAGATGGGATGTTTATATCCAGCCATTAACCCAGGCTTTGATGTGGGGAGGGAAATAGAGGGGGGGAAAGAAGAGAAACAACAACAATTGTACAAATTATCTATGTCCTTGGAGCTGCGAATTCCAAAGGGAAGAAATGGAAGCCGTTAGTGCAGGAGTCCCAAAGAGTGCCAGTGCCAAGCTGTCAGGAGGGGTTGTGAAACCCCATCCTGTGGTGTGATGGGGAGGGAGTTGACCTCCTGCATCCAACGGTGCTCATGGATCAGCCTCTGTGTAACAAGCCAGCTCGGGATGGAGTGGGAATCAAATTAGAGCAATTAGCAGGCTTCTAGATCCCCTCATAGCTTCTTATTTGTACAGTGCTTCTTGTAGCAATAATTATCAGAAAAGGGGGTTTTCCCCTGTAATTGTGAAAAGAAGTTAAAAAACCTGGTACTAATATGAAGAGAGCAAGTCCATGTTACAAACAAGAACCATATGTTGACTTATCATGGGAAATATGTAAATACAGGCTCAGGCTGATCCAGAGCACATGTTGTTAGTCATGAAGCAGCTATTTAAAATTCCACGGCTGGATCATTAACTTCACAGTATCCTTTATGGAAGACAACAGAGGGCAAATAATGCGAGGGGCACTGAAAACAGCCCTTTTCTGGAGAGAGCTCATTTAACTGGGTTGGATAGGAAGCCCTTTGTGATCTGTCAGCTGAATCGGAGAGGGGTCTTCTCTGCACTGGTGAACTGGGATGGCTTCCTCCTGCACCAGTACCATGTCCTGGCTCAGAAACCTCCTTTGGGTGCTCAGATTGCACCAGGAATGATCCATCCTCATCCCACCCATACCATGGTGAGCAGAGTAGCCATAGGAAGTGCTAAGTGATGGCTCGCCCCTAACTCCCCTTTGAATGTGGTTTACCTGGAAGGATGTGGTGATTGAACACAAGATGGAAGGTTTTCTCTCTCTATTCAGATCTTTGCTTTGCTGCTTATTTTCTTAGTCATCTGGGCAGGTCACTTCTGCCTATCATCTCTCTTCTTTCCTCAGTCGATCCAGACGGGATGACTTCTCTCTGGGGCCAGCCATGATCAAAGCAGGTTGAGATTGAAAGAGATTCCATAATTAGGCAAAAAACTCATAAAAAGCAAGAAAGAGATCCTGGACCCCAGAGAAGGCTCTGCCTGAAGCAATCGCTTTAGAGCAGTGAAAGGATGGATTTAGACTAAAGCACTAACCTGGATGGGCATCCCCTCATCCCTCTTGGGCTGCGCAGGGAGGAAAACCTCCCTGGAGCCTGTTCATGTGGCCCCTGTTTGGGCCTTTTAGTGCAGCAGCATCTGCAGAGGCCTCTGAGCATGAGGCAGGGTGAGGAGCTGAGCAAGCTGCAGCTTGGGCAGGGGTTAAAGCATTGCTAGGGCCAGGAAATCAGGATGAAACATGTCAGCATCCTGGGTTTCCATCCCAGAACGTTGGTGTGAGGCAGCGCCTTGCACAAGTCCTGATGTGCACATGCTGGGGTGTTGCTCAGTGCTGTAAAGAGAGAAATAAATCTCAACCTATTCCTGTATCATGGACAAAGCTCAGAGCCCAGCTTGGCCAGGCAGGAGCTCTGCAGTGCTGAGCGTGAGCTGCCTCTGCAGCAGCAAGGGAGCTCTCACACAGGCTGCCCAATGGGGTTTGGGTACCAGCTGCTCAATGTGAGATGCTGTGTAAGTGGTCCATGGGATGAGCACATTCTGGGGGAGATGGGGAGGGCTGAATTTAAGAGTAAGTCTGGCTCCAGCACAGCATCTATCTGCTGAGGGATGCAGCCAGGGTCAGTGCAGCATAGAGACACCTCTCTGATAACGGGAAAGGCCTCTATGGACTTTATGAAGGGGTAGAACAAGGTGCTGAAGATGATTTAAAT
The DNA here is from genome assembly GCA_036873685.1 of Agapornis canus. Classification (NCBI taxonomy): domain Eukaryota; kingdom Metazoa; phylum Chordata; class Aves; order Psittaciformes; family Psittacidae; genus Agapornis; species Agapornis canus. Next base: position 77,091 of record JBAFWW010006687.1, read on the forward strand.
GTCCTTGCAGTATTTGGGAGGGACAGAGGGAAAAGGAACAACTTCCATCACCTCGTGTCTCCTGTGCCATGCAGCAGTAGATTCCTCCTGCCTTTCTCTTGCTCTTTACCTCACTGCTGGATCATGGACCTGAACTGCAAAGCCCAGGTACATTGTCCAAACTGCACCTTGGTTTGCCTGGGTTTGTTGGAGCAGTGCTCAAAGCACTGCAAAGCAACTGCTGCCATTCAGTTTAATATCTGATTCTTGATGTCCAGGCTGCATGTCTTTGCTTACTTTTCTTCTCTGTTACTGGCCTTGTTTTCTGGTCAGCCCTGTAATTTATCACAAGAGAAATATGGCTCTTTTTTATTATTATGAGGGTCTTACTGTGCTTTCAACAGGGTGAAACCTGTTCATGTGAAAGTCAGGGTGGACTCTGGGGGGATGATGGCTAGGTCTGCAGGACTGGATCTGCTGGGGAAGGGAGCAGGGCCATCTTCTCAGTAGCCAGCACTTGAGTCTAAGCCTGGTTTTTTTTATGCCCTTTAGTAAATAACTTGAGAGTAACTGGGTTAAAACAATCTATCTTGCACACATGCAGCAATTCCATAAGCATGCGATGCCAGCAGTGTTCCAGTTATCCCTTTTGCAGCAAAATCACATGGAAAATGCAAGAAGCTCCCACTCTATCTTAGGGACTGTTCATCACTGCACACAGCAAAAACACTTGGCCCAAGCAGGCCTGGATGGTGTCTTCATGCTTCTGGGTGTGAAGGTGGGGACCGTGGCATGTGGCTGGGTTTGTGATGGGGTTGGGATATCCTAGGAGCAATGTAGGGCTGGGGGCCTGCATGGGGACCCATCTTCTGCAGGGCATCGCTTCAAGCTCTGACTCCCTTCTGTAGATGAGCAGGGGGAAGCTGTAACCAAACCACTGCCTTTGCCATCTCCTGATAACGATGAGTTTGTTTAAACTTCCATGATTCTTTGGGAGGAAGCAATGTTTGCTCTTTTGTTGGTTTGGGTTTTATTTTTCCTCTGTGTTTTGACAGTTTTGTTTCACTGGGGCACTTTTATGAGCACCATTTTATTATTTTACTGTGTTATTCATCTGCATTTTAATTGCACACAATAAAACTTGAAAGCTCCCAGCAGAGAGAATCCTATAGCACTTCCCATCCTGTCCCAGTGGGGCCGAAATGCTGGGGAGTGTCATTTGTCAACAAACAGGGCTGAACCCTTTGTAGGAAACACTGATTTCCCTCAAGTGTAACAGCAGCAAGTTCCAATTGGGGTTGTCAACCGGTTCCCCTTAACCTGCCTTCAGTCTGAAGGGAGCAGGTGTTGTTCGGAGGCTGGAGAAGGAAAACCCAAGAGGACCAAATCTCCTTGGGTGAAATGTGGCATCTCGGGAGCCCTGACTGGTGTCCAAAAGCCCCGGGGAGGACCCATGCCCCTGGAACAGCTCCTCTTTGCATCCCACCCCTCTCACTGCTTGGGTTTGGGTTAGCCCTGCAGAAAGTTGTCTCAACGCCATTCATATTCACTGAGTACAGTTGGGTTGGGTTTTGTTCTCTGCTCTCCAAACCCCAAAATTCCCAGCTTAATGCCTGCAGGGAAATCCCTATAAATCCCCCCCGTGAAGCTCTGTGGGGTTTGGAGAGCATTCCCCATCCAATACGGGAGCACAGCCAAGGAGCTGAGCCCACCCTCATCCTAGTTCTCCCTGCCCAGACCCATGCAGCTGGATTCAACCCCATGGTGATGCAGTGACTGGGCTCTATGCATGAGATGTGGAGCTTGTGCTTGGTTCCATGCAAGCACAAGCCAACACCTTGTACTTGAAAGAGTAACTTGCTTTCCCCTCTACCTTTCCATGGGTCTCCATTGCCTGACAGCCTCCTTCTATTTGTAATTGTTAGAAGGAAAAGAAATAAAGGCATAAAAAAGACAAAGTTTTCATGCAGAAAATGAAGCAGCTCAAATTGCATCCAGCAAAAAAAAAAGAGTCTTCTATTAAAACATCATCCATCCATCCCTTCTCCCTCCCCCAGCTGATGGTTAGGGGGATCAGAGGCAGGATTGCAAGGCAGCATTTAAATCAGCCTGGCTGCTAGCTTCATATATTAGTGCACCTGTGTTTCTCATCAAAAGTGCTACCAAAAGGACTGGTTAGAAGTGCTTTGATCTGACTTTAAATATCCCCGACCATCAGGAACTGGAGGTATTTTAATCTGATTTTACTGGAACTGCGCCGATTTAAGGCAAACAGAACCCAAAATTAAGTTCATATTTTCCATCAGTCCCTGGAGTTTGGAAGGAGGAGATTTTTCCCTGTGAGTGGGGATGGCAGGAGAATAAGCTCAGCTCTCTGCTGTCATTGTGCTGGGTGGATGGTCAGAGAGATCTTTGGAGCAGTGCTTTGCCATCAGCTGCTCAGAGCAGAAACAAAGTGCTCCTTCCTTTTAGATTGCTTCTTGTGGGCTTTTAATTCGGTTTCTTTCCTCACAGCATTTAAAATCTGAGTTTATCTCCATAACTGTAAAGCACATGAGATGTTCTCAAGTGCAGTCCCTCATAGCCAGCATCTCCTCATTCAAGAGCATGGCATTTCTTGTCCTCAGGTTTGATTGTGCCTCCTCTGGTGCAAAGTCCCGAGAGTGATCTCAATGCCCAGGGTCTGATCTCGCCTCCGTTTGCCTTATTCCACTGCACACCCCCATTTCTCTTGAGGGAGCACTAGGAATCCTCTCTCCATCTTACCCATCCTGGTCCAGCACAGAGACTTTCTTTGTAGGATGGGGATGCTGGGGAGGGCTCCTCATTAGGGACTGCAGTGACAGGACAAGGGGTAACG
>JBAFWW010006688.1:0-14002 GCA_036873685.1 Agapornis canus
ATGGTTTAGTGTGAGGTGTCCCTGCTTATGGCAGGGGAGTTGGAACTAGATGATCCTAATGTCCTCTCCAACCCTAACTATTCTATGATTCTAAATTTAGATACTTAAAAATTCAATTTTAGAATGCAGTAAACCTAAGCTACCTAAACAGTTATTGAGGAAAGACAGATTTGTAAGAACAATTAATACAGTTCCAAAATCCGAACACCCAGGGAGACTACACTCTTAACTTACGGTGGTTAAAGTTAGGTGTAAGGAACCTACGTCTCAATACTACACAATTAGAAAATTCTGAGATTGCTTTTATAATAGCAGAGTTTAAGAAAACAGTAAACAAGGCAGCGAAAAGCATCCGTACCTCATGAGGAAAAAGATTTATATAAACAATGCAAAAGAAAACTGATTTTATCACATGAAAAACAGTTTAGAAATACAAATTCTCACACATCAGAAAAAAAAATGTATCTGGATAAGTTTTCTAAGTGCAATGAAGACTACTTCTACTGTTGTGGAGTAATGGGGTGTTACAGCAGAAGTAAACTGCTTTTTATTCTTACTTTAAGGCACCTCAAGGTGTCTTCAATAAGTCTAAATTAGAACTAAAGTGCTAATATTTATGGAAGAGTATAAAGGAATCGAAGATTAAGTCTCGAAGATTTAAGTCTCGAAGAGAAGTGTAACATTGGAGTTATTTTCAGTGAGCTATTTTGCTCTTATTAGCTAAATATTTCTTCAGTTCACTGCTATATCATTCCAGTTTTATGCCAGTAAGCCCAAACTAAATTGCTAATATAGAGTAGCTGTAAGTTTTGATCCAAGGTTAGAATTCATATAGTTATATAGGTTTTCTGATTTCTATGTAAGTATTCCTAACCTTTTCAAGTTTATTGGAGTAGAAAAAATGCAAACTATGCTGAGTTTCTGTCTGAGAAATTATATTTTCACTCATGTGCTGTATTAGAAAGTATACATATTGATTACACTTTTATCCACTATTCATTTTATTTCGACCTATAATATTTATTCTATTAATTTTATTATACTCTTCAGTGTAGCAAGTTTTAATTAAAAAAACATAAAGAAGTTTTAGTACTCAGGTGAATTTTCAAGGTTTCAATTTTATATTGCTGAAATAAAATATTGGTGTAACTTTTGGGGGGATTTAATGCCAAGAAAAATATAAATTCACATATCATTCTCTATAAGACTAGCTTGTTGACTTATTAATAAATGTCACCAATAAAGTTGTATGCAGAATGCCTGAGTAACTGGGATCTTTTTCAGCTTTGAGAGTTACGAAAAAAAACTCAGAGAAGGAGATATAGTACATGCTGCTTGCCTGCAAGAAATAGGCCACATCTTTCACAGCAAATTTGATCTTCATTATTTTCATACAGGACATCACAAGCCTTCTGCCAAAAAACATTTTGATCATTTAGTTTTCTAGATTGTCCAAGACTTTTTCTCTGTTAGTCAGCACTTACCAAATAAGAAAATGGATAGAAAAATTACTAATGATAAGACTTAAAATTATGCAATTTTCTGAGCCTTGGAGCACTTTCAAAATGAAATAATTCTCACAAGAACACCAGAAGCAGGATCTAGCTTTAAATCATGTAGGAAGGCAACAATAAAAAAAAATAAAATAAATAGACTTTTGATCATTTCCTTTTCTACAAGGAAATACCTGAAATAATGACTTTATTTGCTGTATTTACATTATTGTTAAAGTGGTCCAGACAACAGGTATTTTTCAAGGTCAAAGTAAAAATGAAGATTTAACTCACACATTTTGCTTTTCCTTAGTCACAGAATGCAACTTTAACTTTCTTGGAATTTCATGAAGGCTAGAAGAAATACTGTAATCCCACAACATTCCAGGGGGTAGATCTGTGTGACAGCTGAAATGCTTGACTGATCCATGTCACAGCAGCTGCTTACAGCAAGATTGCCTTTTTTTCTACCCTACATCTATCTGGTAGTGCCTCTATTTCTGAAATTCATAACAAAAAGAGCAAAGGAAATGGCATATCCATGCAAGACATCTGAGTGCCAGAAAGTGGAAAGGGTTTTGGTCATGGTGATTTTTTAATTTTTCTAACCACCTTTAGTATTAATCACATATACTTTTGTTTAGTGTAAGGGTATGTGGAAGGAAAGAGGAGCTCCTTTGCAGTTATCTGATCAAGGACCTTGTCAAATGGGATAAAGATGAAAAGGGGTAAACCAAACACAGAGAAGCACAAACCTGACCAGCAGACAAGATATGGTAAGGGGAAATAACCCTGAACAGTTACACCGATTGATAAAAGTGAAGTATAAGAACTTTTGGTACGGTAAGATCACCTGTCTGAAGACCTTTGTCAGAATGGGATGACAACGGGAAACGGGAACACAGTAAAAACATACAGAGAGCAACATAAGACCTCTCTGTCTAGTCTAACTCTGCATCCTGCGTGTTTCTGATGCAAGGCATCAGGCTCGGTGTGTGTAATAGTCATGAGACTCTTTTTGTGTTCGTCTAAACTCGAAACACACAAGGAACTGACAAGTCTTTACCGCCTGAGCTAAACACCCGGAGGTAGAGCTCGATTGGGCTCCAGGAAGTCGGGGGATGGTTTCCTGTGTGCCTGCCCTGAGGCCGCGAAGATCAACTGCCCGGAGACAGTTCCACAGACACAGGGGCACCTGTCAGGGCACAGCATTAACCGGGCCTGGGGCTCACAGGATCCCCTGCTGGTGAGTCTCACTTGTGGGAGCAGCCAAGAGACCCTGAGCCCTTAAAAAGGCAGAACCGTCCTTTAGGCATGTGTGTTATCTCTCTGCTCTGGATCATCACTGACCACAAAGTCTCCAAGGGCCACAACTGAATTTTCACTCCCTGACCAAGATGTTGCTGGATCCATGGGGTGGTGAGACTATTTTGTTTTTTTTTTTTTTTTTTCTTTTTTTCCTTTCTTTTTTTCTTCTGCTCCATATATTTTATAGGAACTTGGCAAGACTTTTGTTCCTCCTGACACAGTTTTAGGGATATTTACAATAAAATTAATTGTTGCTCCATTTTTTAACCTCAGGAGTGTCTGTGGTTTCTCCATGAACTGTGCAGGGCACTGTAAAAGATTACTTCTCCCAGAATCTGCCAAGCAGCATGGGTTGGGGTGTGGGTGCACATGGTCTGTGTTGTCAGTTACTGGAGCCAGTGGGGTCTTTAACCTCCAGCCACCGGGGAGGGAACAATGTGTGTTCCCAAAACCAGCTACTGGGGGTACTAAGTGAGTGAAGACAGTGAGGGACTCAGTGCTGGCAGTTGGAGTAGGATTGTGGATCACAGCCTGTGTGCCTGATACCACTTGATGGGGGTGAATGTACCTTCCAGAAATTGGATGTGACTGGAGTGTGCATGTGCATTTACTGGTTACTGAAAACCTGCATCACCTGTAAAGTAGGGGTCCTCAGGTCTTGGGTAGGATATCAGGCAGGTGGAACATCTGTGCTTGTATGTGGGGGGACCCAAAAGTGTGGGGTGCCTGTAGAATGAGTTTGTGTGTTCCCTATCTGTGTGTACCTGGGATACATAGGCAGCAAACAGGAAAGCTGCTTTCCTCAGCCTGGGCAGAGGTCCTGGTTCCCAAGCACTGAATTGGGCCCTAGGCCCTGGACTGAGATTTGCTGGAGGACATCCCTTAAGGCTACATGGCAAAATGATGATTAAAGGTGGAGAGCAGGCTCTGCAGGGCATGACTGCAAACATGGGCTGCAGCTTTAAAAACCAGAAACCTGATGCAGACTTGTAGTAGCGATATCCAGTTTCCTGCAGTAGTCTTACTATAAATTTTACCCTTAATAAAGCTTTTTTTCAGACATACTATCTAAAGCTGAAGTTGTGTATTACAAGACATATCAAGAGTTTTCAAGGATCTCTAAGTAGTGATTACCCCTACGCTACTGCTTTATATGCAGTAAAGATCTTTTCCAAAGAAAAGAAATGTTGTCTTCATGGCTAAAGTGCTACAGCTGTCTTATTCATTGTAATGAACTACTTTAAATCAAGAGACTCATTTATATGAATAAAGTGTGTTTCAAGTGGGTCAGTAATTTGTAGGTTTTCATTCTGTAATTTATTATTTCCTTCCTCTTGTACATAATTTGTGTCCCTTGAGAACTCTTGTTTTCTCCTGGTAGATAATACTCCTGAGAATATGAGATCCCTTGAGATACAGTAATGATAACTGTTTTCATGAAATCAATTTGAATAAATACTAGAGAATAATGTGATAGAACAGGAAAGAATGGCAATATTTATTGTATTGTAACTGAAGGCAAAAAATGATGTTTCAGAGATGACTATATTTGACACCCTTTGTGATATTGTTACAACTACTCAAATGCTTAAGCAAATTTTTATAAGTCAGAAAATATGTTAAATATAAGCGTAAAGGTATAACAGGGACGTGTTCATTTTGCACTTCTGCTCCTAATTCCTGTTGCTAATGCTGTGTGCTCCCATTTATCAAAGTTATCCAGTTTCCTTCAGTATCTTGACTGAGTAGTTACTGTCCATGTTAAAAACATACAACTAAACAGGCAACCCACCTTCCTTCCCCCTCAAAGCCCTCACATTCTGCTAAAGCCAAATGCCCTACTCTTTTCTTCTTTTTTTGCTCCCAATGGAAGGGACAGCTTACAGTGGTACTGAGAACTGAAGTCATGGTTAAGGTAGCAAATCCACCTCTGGTCCGCACATCCTGCAGATGTGTGTCTAAAACGCTAGTGCAAAGCAGCAGCTGTAATTTTCAGTTTGGTATGGCAAGAATGAGTGATGAGTTGCTGTAAAATCTATTTCACCCTTGACAGATGTAGGTGGAACTCCAACTGCAAACAGCCCATGGTTCTCAGTGCACAGACAGAGCTACTCACAGTGATATTCCAGGCTGTGGAGATAATGCTAGTAAAAAATGTAGTGTTGCTCCCCTCGCAGGAATACCTATTTGGTATGCTCTGTGAACCATTGGAACAAGTATTACAGAGTTTAGCAATGAACTGATAAACAGCATCAGCAGAAAAACTGACTTCTCAATAGTATCAGCAACCATCCATTGCAGTGTTTAAAAAAAAAAAGGGGGGGCACCTGAAAAAGTGTATTCACTCATTTTCTTTGGTTGGTAGCCTAGGGAATAGGATCAGGACTTGTTTATCATTGGGCAGAGAGGGAAAGGAACCAAGAGATTAAAATGGGAGCATTTTCAGTACCTTTTAGTTTATAAATAATATTGAAATATAAAACTATTTGACAAAAATGTTTTGTGTAATCATACTTTCAGGTTACACTTCTAGAATCTCTCTAATAAAAATCTTTTTGATGAAACAGCATAAAAGTAATAATTGTGGGGGGAGGGGAAGAAGAAACAAGAATAAACATTAAATTAGTTGTTGAAGGCAACTGAAGCTTATTTTCTTCCTTGCTAATGAACAGATGTTTGACTCCCTAGAAAGACTAACTCAGTTGTCACCCGTTTGTATGCCTGTGGGAAACCTCAGGAAAGTGACCAGGGCAGACCAGGCCTGGAGAGTGGGCTACCTTTTACATCCTAGCTGGAATTACTCCGATTTAGTGTTAAGGTAAGCTGGCAGGGCCAACTGGAGAAATCTCATACTCTTAGGTGATATAAAAGACTTTAGTCCCTAGATTTCCAAAATCATCATAGAAATGAAGTGAAAGAAAAGCTTGACTTTAATTTCATGCCTATATCTATGTAAGCTTAACATAATTGGTTGGCAACAGTGGACTCTTCCTCTTATTTTTTTATTTCAGGAAGGAATGAAATAGCTTTTATGTAATGTAATATATATATATATTTCTTATATTTCTGTCTTTACATACATGCCAAAAAAAGGCCCAAAAAAACAACCCAGATATGGCTGACTCAATTTTTATAGATCTTAAGGGAAATAGCTATTCTGCCAGCAAATCATATACATACCATTAAAAGCATCCCAGCAAAGTTTTTCTGCAATTATTTTTAATGTTATTGGAATAAAATTAACATTGTTCATGTTTGTAAACTGCCTACAATGATCTTTGTCATGAAAACTGTCTGATGGCACCTTTAACAACTGGGATAAACTTAATGACTAGATCAGTCAGTATATTATCAAAGGTTTAATGACTTTTCTAAGAAATTCCACAGCAATAATATATTTTGCATTCTTTTCAGTGCATAAGTTGTTCTTTGTGTTGCCTTTAGCTGCTAAAAATCCTTAGGGAGCTGTTCATGAAATGTCTAGCTTTAAAGAGTAGTGTTAGGATGGAGAACAGATACTGCATAGCTAAATTGTTATTCTATTGCTGTATTAGATGAGATTTAGTTTTCTGTAATTTCTAAAATTGTTCTGAAGTTAATAACACAAGGTAAAGAAAGAAACAAGGAAAAGTTTTAATAACTGTGACACAACTACTAAAAGGTGTTAGTAGCAACAGCATACAAACATAAGAAATGTCATAAAAAGAGAATATGATATAGACTAAAATTTACAAAGGGGAATGCTTCCTTCTGTGGATGAAATTTATAAGCTCAATTTTGCCACTAACATTTGAAATAAGATTGTCGTAATCTTCCTTACCTCATTTTAATTATAAAATTTATCAAAGTGCTTTTCTGTGTCTCAGAAAATATACACAGATAACAAAGGCTTTTGAATTTTGAACGGCATTACCCATAGCATCAGCAAAATCATAAAAAGAAAACCAAACATCAGTTATGTTTTCCTGTCAGAATGTAACTCCAATTACTTTCTTACTTTTTTCTTGTTCTCCATCGCATAGTACACATAAGCTTTTATATGCACAGAAACTGTCATAAAATGATTAAAATCTTAAAATGTAAGTTAAGATGCTGTGTTTCTCTATTGTATATTTATTATGAAAAAAAAATCTTTAATTAAAAGCTTAGATTGACATTTTTCTCTTTCCTGAAACATAAATAAGATATAGGAATAAATAATATATAATAAATAATAATTATAAAATAATAATAAAATAAAATAATAAATATGTAATAAATAATAAATATAGGCATAAAATTCAGGAAATAAAAATTTCCTGAATCCTCATTTTATAGGATAAAGAGGGTTATTATGCACTAGCACTTTTTTAAATTTACTGTTAAATCTGTATGCCCTTGACTGCACAGAGCACAAACACTTTTTGGAGATAGAATCAGTAATTTACTCCTGAGCTTTTGTATTATGTTCTGTTATATTAATTAAGCAAGACTCTGAAATTGTGTCTGATGTGACAATGATAAATATAATAACAGGTAAATAAAAAACCTTTTAATGTCCTCCCTCCATCTACTGGCAATACTCCTAATGCAGCCTAGGACAGCAGTAGCTTTCTCTACAGCAAGGGCACATTGCTGGCTCATGTTCAACCTGGTGTCCACTAGGAGCCCCAGGTCCTTTTCTGCAAAGCCACTTTCTAGAAGATCAGCCCCCAATATATACTGGTGCCTGGCATTATTCTTCTCCAGGTGCAGCACTTTGCACTTCCCCTTGATGAAGAGTTCCTTTCAGTCCTTTTCTCCAGACTGTCAGGGTTGTTCTGGACAGCAGCACCATCCTCTGGCTTATCAGTCACTCCTCCAGGGCTGGTGTCATCTGCAAATTTGTTGAGGGTACACTCTGCCCTAACATCCAGATCATTAATAAAGATGTTAAGTGGGATTAAACCTGGTACTGACCCTTGGGTTACACTGCTAGCCTTCAACTAAATATGTGGTCACATCCATTCAGGCAGTTTTCAGTGAACTTCAATGGGCAGCCTGCATGTGAAGTCTGGATAGACAATACTGACTCTTCTCTTTCTTCACCTACCATGCCAGTCATTTCATTGTAAGAGTTTATCAACTTTGTCAAGCATGGATTCCCCTTAGTGAATCCATGCTGACTATTCCTGATGACTTTCTTGTCCTTTATAATAAAACTGGTAACAGTATCACGAAACCCTGATAGCATAGAAATGTTATACAAATATTTTGCATGGTATTCTATACTGTGATCAGTCTGCCTGTCTACCTATCTGCATATCTAAGATCATACTCTTACCTATAACTACATTATACAGGGTTCTTGACCTCTCAATTAGGCCAACTTGGAATATTTTCAGCAATTGCTGATGTGATCCATTTCTCAAAAAAATAACAAACATATTTTCAAGATTTAATTTTATTTTTGCATATCTTTTTATCATGTAAATAGATTGTTGGTTTTCTGTTTTCAAGATAATTTTACTATAAGTCAAGATTTTACATTAAGATGTAAAGATTGTGGGCAGCTCAGAAATAGTAGCATCACCCTGTGTGGAACAGAAGCTCCATCCAGTTGATACATCTGTGTTTTGAGCAATTCCAAACAATATTTATTCTCTTATGCTGTTGTGCTACAGATTAATGCTGAAATAACTTTTACTCTGCAAAGTCTTTTGTTTAACTACAGCTTCTCCCTTTCTGCAGTTTTTAAAAAGATACCCACAACTAAGGTATCAGTAAGACACAGAATTGCTTCTGTTATTTGGCATTTGCAAACTTATCTTCAAATTTCTAGGGTGGTTTTTTTTCCTTCAAATTCTTCCTAATAGTCTGATGGATAACCCAGTTCACTGGGAAATCACCTAGCTTTACCTTTACTTATTTTAACTTGAATCACTGTCTCATCTACTTTTGTTCTGCAGCCTGGCAAAACCGATTTGCTATTTGCTTTTTATTTCAAAACCTTTAGAAGGCTTATTCCTTATTTTAATCTGATTTTTAGAGTAGCCTGGTTTTGGCAAGGTGAGCACATGTTCTCCAAAATTTCATGTTTGACTCAATTTCCACAGATTCTGCTAAAAATTACCCCCCCTTTCAAATTCTTGATATTTTAAAGCGATGGTTTTCAGAATTTGTATCCTTACTATCATGTTCAAACTTCATCAGCAGAGATTCGTAAATGGCTTGTTCTTCACTTTGCTTGAAGTTTTTAATCAAGTATGACCTATAAATATAAATATTTTTAAAAAACTGCTCTTTTGCTTATTGTTCTTTTTAGCACTTCTGCTTGCAGTTACATAAAGACAGAAAGTTTTCCTGGGAACTGCAGTGACATTTTCAGAAGCCTTTGTGCATTGTTTTATCGCTTTGTTTCCACTTACTACCCTTTCTTATCTATTCCTGTGTTTCTGGGTATTTTCTTCAGCTTCTTGCTACCCTCCTAATGGTATGTGACATTTATATAATAATTTTTGACAATCTGAACTATAAAGGCTACCACTAAACTAAAAAGACAAGTAGCAAACAATGCTTATATACAGTACTTCTGTGAGACAAATGGCAGTGCGTAGGTAGTACTTGTGTGTAAGGAACACCAGGTCCTACTTCAGGGATTAGCCATATTAGCATCAATTTACTAATTAAAATTCTTGCACAGGGAAAGAAGTTCTGAGCCCTTCTCAGCCTCATGGAATATTATGATACTACATCAAAATGCACAAACATACATGTATATGATGGGATGGTTCTCCTTTGCAAAGGTTTTTCCTTTCCACCTGGGTCAGACATAACATTTATGTGCAGAAAAACACAAACCTCATCTAGTGAGCCCCATTCAAAGCACTCCACAACTATCATTCTCTGAATCAGAGGTACCACTTTTCATTAAATTTTCCTCCTTTCATTCTTTATCCTACAAACAAAAGCATGGAAACAAATGAAAATCCACTTATTGAAGGATGTATGTCTTGAAGGATTTTAGGTCTGATGGATAGTTCTAAAATTACAAGAATTTAAATATTTTCTGAACATGAGGAACACATGAGAACCCTGGAAACTGTCAGCATTACAAGCGCTATGAAACAGTTTTAAAGGGGGTTAGGCACAATACAAAATTAAGAACTTGAAATGTTTTCATTGTTTTGGGTTGGAAGGCACCTTTAAAAATCACCTAGTTCCAATCTCCCTGGTGTGGGCAGGGACATCATTCACTAGATAAGGCTGCTCAAAGCCCCCATCCAGCCTGACTTTGATGTAGGGCTTATCTGATTCTTTGAAAGGAAGATATTTTGGTTTTGTTTTAATTATTTTATTTGATTCCTTTTTTACTTCATGAGTGCCTGTTCACTTTTCTGCTTCACAGAGAGATAGTATAAATTGTAGTTGTATCATTTGTAGCCTGGTGTTATCAGGTCATTGTTTGCTCTTAATTAACTGAAAATTCTGATAACATATTTGCTAGAAGATAATTAAAATATGGGTGAAGGTCTTGATATTGTTGTAGATTCTAACACAGGACAAAAATGCAAATAGACAGTGAAAACTAAAAAAAACCCAAACCCAAACACAAAAACACTGAGAGCTTTGAATTATATTTCCAAAAGCATTTTATCTAAAACTGATAAATTTTCTTCACCTTGCTATAGTCAAAACTGCATTTCACAGCATCTGCTTGACCTTTGAAATTGAAATTATCTTAGATTATAACTCATTCATTTGTTTTGTCCAGGGTATTGGCAAACTTAATAAATGAGATAGCCTGATAATTACTGCTGGAGCTGGGATTTATATTTGACTTCTTAATCATTGATCGTTACTTCAAAGAATGATTCATTGACTCTGCCTCTAGAATGCAGTTTCTCAAGGGAAAGTTCCAGGCTGGGCCAGAGTTTACAGAACTATAGAAAGAAACTTAGAGTGTTTCTTAAGCAAGAGGAACTTAGCTTTATAGACCTTCAGTCTTCAGAGTCTTGACACTATCAAACCTGATCACATATTCTTGTTAGGGTTAATACTTTAAACAGAAGGGCTTTTTTTGTTTGGTTGGTTTTGTTTGGTCGGGGTTTTTTCTTTATCCACTGATAGCTGATGCATTCTGCTTGTTAATTGGAACTGGTAATGCAATCCCTTAATAACAGTCAAGTAGCCTATGCAAATATATTAGATCACATATAAACACACATCAGTGCTATTTGGTATTAGTATGAAAGGAAACAAAAGCTTTCTATGTTATACTGCTTAAATAAATTAAATTTTGTTATACTGCTTAAATAAATTAAGTAAACAGGATTTCTAGCAATAGCTTTCATTATGTTTGTTTACCTACCTTTTTCTTTTGGGATTTTGTTTTTAAAGTGCTGGTTTGGTTTTTTGTTGTTGGTTTTTTTTTTGGGGGGGGGGGGGTTTGTTGTTTTTGTTTTGCTTTATTTTTTTTTTTTGTCAGTATAAACATCATGCAAAGAAGTGGCAAGAAAAACAAGACAAAATATTGTGAAAAACTGGAAAACCTTCCATTAAATGAGCTATTTTTCTAACTTCAGTCTCCAGGACATATTCAACAGAGATACATAAGAGATGGAATTAAGCGGTTTAAGCAGCATTAAAGAGAAAACAAGCCCCATGACAAAAAGTATTTGGATACAGCCTGTTTTGCATGTGACTTTGAAGTGTCCTAGAGAGAAGCAGTGTGGCCAGTGCGTTGCTGGAAGCATCTCTGTGTCATTAGTGATGCTGGACTGAGTCAGGGGCATCCCTTAGCAGGACATCCTTGGGCAGTAATTACAGCTGCATCAGGACTTAAAGCAGGATTGCAAGGTCAGTGGGAGTTGGTGGACTGATATATGTTCTTGTCTCTCTGATGTCAGTGGGACTTTTGCCATAGATCTCACTGATGCCAGGAGCTGTCTCATTTTATTTTGTTTTCCAAGTTTTATCTACAGTTTCCATTAGACTGGCTGCAGATCAGGAAAATAATTGAACAAGTGGATGGTTTCTCATAGTTTTGCCTTCCTAATTCATCTTAATAAAACCATTCTTAATGAAAAACTATTGCAACCATTTGCACAGAGCCTCTTCTTCCAGAACAAATCTTTGCACCTTCTGTCTACACTTTCCTTTAAGGTTTATTCTCTCATAGGATTTCATGGTCTCACAGTTCTAACTGACTGAGAACATTGGTTTTCTTTAGGGAAGGAAAAGAATAATAAAAGTCAAGTTCTCTTTAGAGGTGGGTCTTTATAAAGGGTTGGCTGAACTTTGCAAACTTACAGAAGGGGGAACCCTTTCCCACAATCCATTTCAAGACCAACCCCTTTGATGTCACAGCTGGCTCAAGTAAACTCATTTCCTCCTTCCCTAATGTGTGTCTGATGCAATTTTGGCAAGCCATGTCTCTCCCTGCTGTTTCTGCTGCCTGTTTTGAAACGAGGCCAAATGCAATGTTTAATGTGAATGTTTGGTTTGGCCTAATCATCTGTGCTTTGTTTCACTGGTACTCTGCATTATATATTTATATATCCAGATCTATCTATAGAGATCTATAGGCAATATTTTCCCTCTTTCCCTCCTCCTTTGCAAATAATTCACACCACATGTTTGCAGTTTATTTGTTTGTGGTCTACTCCACCCAGTTCCTAAATCAGTAAATCATCTTCATGCTTCTTCCCACACTGAATGAAAGCAAGTTCTCAATTACAGAGGCAGAATAGAGTTTTCAGGCCTTTGTGGTGGATGTTGATTAGTTCTTTGGTAAAAGTTGAAGGTGCTTGAAAACAGTAGAGAGTGTTTTGGAGTGGCAAGATTTGCCCACTAGTATACATATGGCTTTAATATCAGTGGCAGTTTGAAGAAAGATGTGAGGTGCAACTCAAGAGCAGCTTGTGAAGGAAATGACATGGTGCATCGAAATTGTGGAGGTCACTTGTTTTGCCTGACAGGAAGATGCTGATAGCAGGGAGATCTTGCCCACTGCAAGAAATGGACTGAGCAACCCCAAAATGGGCAATAAGAGCCTTAGGGCAACATGAGCTGGGGTCATGTGTGGGATTCACATCAGTGCATCCTCTTGAAAAACCTCTTTAACTCAACATTGATTCAAATTAGATGCAGGGTTTAAAATTTTACTCTAAAATTGAACCTATATTAGTAAATTAAATAATAGTGGGGGCAGTCCTGAGCCTTGGGGCTTCATTGCTTATACTGCTGTACTGTTAGAATATCCCTTAGCATCACTTTTGGCCCAAGTCAATGCAAGCTCTCCCAAACAATACTGCATATTGTTTAAGGAACAGTGGGACCAAAGGCCATTCACTTTAAATAAAAAGAACACAGCCTTCTCTGTTTTAAAGGATAAGGGAGTTTAAGGCTATAGCCCTATATTTTATGTTGCTTAACATCTGTGCCAGAAAAGATGCTGGCTAATTTGCCAACACAGACATGGCTTAAGTGGCATTTTTGCAGTAACTGGCATTAAACACCTTCTTTACTGCCTAAATACTGTAATGAACGCTTCCCTCTGCATGTAGCTCAGAGAGATATATCCTTTGTCTCTTCCTTTCCTCTGGAAAGACAGAGTATCTGAAGTAGTTTGCAATGAATCACCAAATCCATTCTGGACAATTATCCTTCTTTTCATTGACTATCAAGATGGACCAGGATCCTACTCTCAGCCTCTAACATTGGGATCTAAAGGACACACTGTAATTGAAGCCTTTGGCAAATCAGTAACATGACAGAAAATAAGGATGCTCCTGAATATGAATAAATAGTATTATGATACACCAATGAGGCATGTTATCCTGGGCCAGCTGCCAGATGCTCAGTCAGGTGCTGCCTGCCTCTTCCTCCTCAACAGAACATGGGAGAAAATAGGATGGAAAAGCTCATGGGCTCTGCATAGCAGCAGTTACTGAAGGAAATGCCCTCTTGCTGGGATGTGGGGTCTTCATTAGGGTCTGTAGTGACAGGATAAGGGGTAATGGGTTAACACTTAAACAGAGGAGGTTTAGATCAGATATATCTGATCTAAGAAATTCTTTACTGTTAGGGTGGTGAGGCACTGGAATGGGTTGCCAAAGGAAGTTGTGAATGCTCCATCCCTGGTAGTGTTCAAGGCCAGGTTGTACAAAGCCTTGGGTGGCATGGTTTCAGTGTGAGGTGTCCCTGCTTATGGCAGGGGGTTGGAACTAGATGATCTTAAG
>JBAFWW010006689.1:24294-36474 GCA_036873685.1 Agapornis canus
GCAGTAAGGTCCCCCCTGAGCCTTCTCTTCTCCAGACTAACACCCCACAGGTCCCACAGCTGTTCCTTATCACCACTGGGCTCCAGGCACTGCACCAGCTCTGTTGCCCTTCTCTGGCCCTGCTCCAGCCCCCCAATGTCTCTCTTGTAGTGACCCCAGATCTGAACACAGGATTCAGGGTGCAGCCTCACCAGTGCCCAGCTTAGGGGGATTGTTGTCTTGCAGTACCAGGTAATGCGAGTTCACCCACTGAAGAATCTGATAGTTGTTCTGCAGTAGTTTTACCAGAAAATAGTTTAGCTTCCTATTTTATTCCATTGGAGTCTTTCTACTCTTTTTGCTGCTGTACAAGCTGGGAAGGAGTGCCTCTCAACCCAAGGTCTAGCAAGGGCAGCACAGGCCATTTGTGCTGACCTACAATGTTCAAGTTCTATGAATATTTTCAGACAGACTCTGGACTTGGATTTTAAATCCCAAATTAGATGACTGGTTATGTGGGTTTTCTCCTTTTCTTTCTAGTGGCTTAATAGAGATTGCACTACACTACTGACCTTTGTTTCGTAATACAGGTCAGTCAGTTGGAGGAGCCTTCACAAGTGCAAAATCAGCTGTGTCATCATGGTTTTCCACTTTTACACAGTCAACTCAAAACCTTGGGGACTGAATGATGGTTTTGCACGATGCTGCTGAATACTTCAGGTGCAATGCTTTCTCTGAGTTCTAGAAAGACTGCTCCAAAACATAGGAGTGGAGATTAACTATCCAGGACCAAAACAAGGTATATGTGCTTGCAAGCAGTCATGGAATGTTATTATTCAGCTTCTGTAGAAGTATAGAAGAATGGTGGGTGTCTCCATACAATGGGATGGCATTTCCAATATACTGGTTATATTGAAAATGACTACTTTCCTTTCAAACTGAGCCTTTATAAAGACATTAGCAAACAGGGCTTATGGCAAGCCAAATGCATTTGACTTTAGATTTGTACGTTTTCTTGGATGTTGAAAATATTTATGTAAACTAGTTATATTTTTCAATCCAAATAGCCAAATGTCGGTGAATTCTTGTTAGAAATAAGCAGAGTATAAATACTGTTTCCTCTTTTGGGTTGGACTTGAGGAGATCTCTGCAACAAGTATATGAAAGAAACCCTCAAAGGGTTCCTTCCAAGCAAGGTGGAACTTTTTCACCTGCAAACTAAAATCAGAAGGGTCCAGAGTAAGACTGTAGCTGACTTAAGGGGTTTATTTTTCCCTTTCTCCTCTGTACCCATGTACAGTTGTTCGAATTATTCCAGCTCTCTCTGTCCCCAGATCTGTGTGACAGTTGTGAAACCAGTATTTTCTTGACATCATGCAGTAAGCCTTCATAACTTTGCGTATGTTTTGGCTGTGTTTTTACCTTGGAATGTAAATGGAATTCCAATTGGCAAGATCTCTTTGGGAAAACAAAACAATTCTCCCAAATTGGGATGGGATCACAGACATTGTTGTGAGATCTTGTTTTCTGACAATGTAATTACACCATCAGTGTAGTTACATACATATGAACACAACGTATTAAACCCACCTAAACCGACACCAGTAGCAAACTCTGTGTGGCTTTTTTAACCACTTTTTTTTGTTACAGTAAAGTTATGAAGACTCTTCCAAACGAAAATCAGCTCTGTTGATTTTCTGCGCAAACTCAGGGAATGTAGTTTGGATTGCTACCTTTTTCATAAGGAAAGTAACACTAAAGTAGAGAGAGGAACTGAAATGGTTCAGTTCATATCCTTGTGTGAAGAAATATCATTGTTTATATGAAAAGATGTGGCAGAATGCTGTATTTTGTATGCAACATGCATGAGGTGTCTTCTGTATGCAAGAGTTTTTCCACTTCTTCTGTATGCCTCTTTATGCCTTCCAGCATCCCCACATGAGAGCTGTTAACATTTTCTACATTACATTATCAAATGTTCCAACTTTCTGTAGTAAAAGGCTCTTGGTTTGTTGCCTCATCAGTGTCTGTCAGCATTTTGCCATGTTCTTTTCTGGGGCCAAGATTTCAAGTCATGGTTATTTCTTCTGTTTCTCAAATAAAACAGAGCAGCTGTACAAGAGATAACCCAGAAGGCTTGAATGTACTTTGTGTTAAGAATTGAAGTCCTGATTCCTTTAGGTGCATTTGTGAAGCCAACAGAAAAGCCACGCTTGTATCACTGTCCAACAATTTAGTATTCGGTTTTATTGCTTCAAACAGCAATTTGAAAACACAGTGTCTGATTTGAAGCCTTCAGGAGTTTTTTTCCAGGACTAACTAGATAGAACAGCTGTGGAACAACTGTGAGTATACAGCTAGAATGAGTAGTTTCATTTGAGAAGGGCAAAAAAGGCCCCTAAAGCTCTACTAACCTACTGCTTCTGACATACAAGTAAAATGTGTCTCTAGAACTCCTGCAACTATTGCTCCTGGTCTCTGTGTGTATTTGTGTATCTCCTGAAACTCCTTTTGCTGTTTTCTGTTTTATTCCACAACTCTGTAATAGAGAGGATAGAAATCTCTTCAAAGACTAAGTAGTACTTGATAGGCAGCAAGACCTCTGGTGAAATAAGACTAGGGCTGCATTTATCCATGAGGAGTGTGGAGCATTCTGATTCAGCATGCAGATAAGAAAATACTCCAAAATAATCCCTTGCTTTTGTGAAATGGCTAGCACATAATCTGCTCTCTGGGGCTTAAGTGGTCAGGCTTCATGTTGTAGTGAAGACTGAGGAAAAATGCATAAAGCACTTATAAAAGTAACTGCAGCAACTTAGGGTACACTGGGTAAATTTAGGCTTAGGCGCTCATGATGGCGAGTTCTAGGAGCCAAGCAAGTGACTGGTATTTCCATTTACAAGGTATAGAAGTGGGACCTTCAAGGTTGCCTTTTCAATATCTTTCTCATCCTCACCTGAGTTTTTCTGTAGAATTCTCCTGTGCCCCAGATTTGTACAGCAAATTTGTTATTGCTATACAATCTGTTGTTACCCTGCATTCCCCTTACTCCCACAGACTCCCTTGCTGGTCCAGGGGTATTAGGGATGATATTAGAAAGCTGACCTGGTTTTTGGCTGTTGTTTTGTTTTGGTAGATGGGTCTGAGGAAAGGCAGAATGAGTGCCTCTGCAGTGCTAAGGTGTTACATGGCTGCTTGCTGCTTTGTACAGGGACTCTTACAATACTTCACAGTGTTTCTCTTATGGGCAAGAAGATGACAAAAATCTTTCTCTGCAGTCTTTCTCCCACTGGCCCAGCTATCTCCATTGTGGAGCCAGACACACAACCTGATTTAAGAGTATTTTATGTTCTTCACAAACAGAATAAGAAACTTGTATGCCATTTTCAGGACTGGCATGATGCTAGCAAGTCAGGCTATGATTTTTAAATTCATAGTGATGAAGAGCATGCCAGCAGGTGGAGATGAAGTGATTTTCGTAATAGGTGGTCTTCATTAATGTGTTCATTTGCTCTTCGACACATGTTGAACTTATTTTTGGGCAGTAGGAAGGCATGTGGCCACTGAGGTTCCCCTAAGCCCATGTAGTCCTCTTCTTAATTTAACAGTTGTAACCTCTTTAGTTAAATCCAGTGCAAACACAAGTTATTTTCTTCCCCTCTTTTTTCAAATGTCTGGTGCAAGCATTAATATTTAGAAAGATTTAGGCAGTTGATTTCCCTTTCAAAGACCCTGCCATCCATTTCTGCCCTGCAAGGAACACTGAGGCCTACATCAATTGGTGATAGTGCCTCCAGTAAGTCAGCTGTGAAGCTGTTGTTACAGCTCTGCCATGACGTATGTTGCAAAGGTATTTCTGGCTGCTGATGTGCAGCGTGAACTGACTTACAGGTACTCCAGTAGCACGCGTCTCAGATCCCCAAAACCCACAACACTAAGTATTGTTGACCTAATATTTCATTTCACTAAAAGGTTCAGCACTTCTGATCAATAATTTTCATGTTGCAGCCTTAATCCCTGTGCACATCTGACACTGGTTCCCTCAATATCACAATGTGATGATCAGTTTTAGATCAGTGTTCTAATACATTGCACTTGTTTGTCCTTGTACATGTTTTAAGCACCTTTGTAATGAAAGTGAGTCTTTTGCCTAAACAAGCTTCTGATTTCCATACCAATTATTACTAAGAAAAGCAACTAATGTGGCTGTATTTAATGATGAAAGTGAAGGCATGAAGGCAGTTTTTAAACATAGAAACTGTTGTTTGATAATGAAACATTTATGTAATGTACTGGATTTTTCTTGTCCTGCTTGAAAAATAAATACACCCAGCCTGTTTAAAGCTCTGTCTGCTCAAAAAGCTGTATTGTCTTAAGAACTGAATCCCACCAGACTACACTTGCAGGCATCTAGTGTGATACTGGTAGCTGCTTGTTTTAGGCTGGCAGTCTAGCTTGTCTTCCATTTAAACTGATTGTGCTGTTGCTCCTTGCAGATGTAGGAGAAGAGGCTCCTTGAGTGTGATGTTTGATTCCCTATGGGGTATTGCTCATTGTGAATTGATTAAAGCCTTCAGTTCAGAATTCAGAATTGATTAAAGCCTTCAGAGCTCTCTTGCATCAGCGAGAACTTCAGATACAACTGAAATGTGGATATAGATTTGGCTTCATAGTAATACATAGTTTGTGGGGATTGTGACATCAAGCTAAAACCAGGGGGCTGAGTAAATGAAGTGCTGCACATCCAGTTCTCTGCCATCGTGAGCTGTTTTAAAACATGACAATTTCTACTCTTACTGTCCCTGTCCCTAGCTGAGAATGATCTGGTAAATTGCTGTAGGATCAAACTGCCTCCAGTAACACTGGGATGCGATTGGATGGTGTGTCTAGAAAACAGCTGCAATTCTCCAAAACGTGTTAAAATGTTTCAGACCATTTGCAAGTTGTGCAAACACACTGAAAGAGAGACCTCCATCATGTTGTCGATGCGGTGTCATTTGACTTTCTTGCAGGTATTTAGTTTGCCTTCAAAAGGGTAACATGGAGAGTACTGTTTAAAGGCAGAAACACTTCATTACTGTGATTAAAGATGTGTGACAAATTGCTTTGTGGTGTTTGGAGTCTTTAATGCTATAGGAGAGGAGAGACTGGCTTAAAGAAAACTGGTACAGAGCTTTAGTTCTGTGATGTTTCTGGTCTTGGCCCCTTTCTTTATCACACAGTAGGAGTAGTGCTTGGATCCATAAAAAGAAGTTAACTAGTTAAGTAGTGACCCTTACTCAGGTTACTTTATTCCCCCTAATTTGACAGTTGTGTGCATGCACTATCAGTACAGAGGTGGAACTTGGAAATCAGGCTGTCCTGTTGAGTCCTTCTTTATAGGTTCAGAAGTGCCTGATCATACATTGCTGTTCTTGTAATACTATTCCAAGATCAACTGATATAAAACAAGGTAGATTTTTTGTTACTTACGTGCCTGGATGGACTAATGTTGGTGAAAGCATAATTACTCTTTGCCTTAATACTAGCAGAGAAATCCTACACAAATTTCTTTTCTTGTCTTAAGCTAGATCACCAAGAAAGGCACATTGCTTCCTGAAGACCAGTTATCTGAAGTGAAGGCAGATACAGAGGTAGGGAATAACATCACTTGCATGCTAGATGAAACAGATGGGAAATACTGAAGGAATAAACTTGGTTGGTCCCTCTTATCTCTAAATTCAGAGACTTTATGAAATGCACAGAAGCACCACAGAGTTAAGGCAAACCAGAAAGTCAGAAAATAACACTGAGTGTAATGTGTTGCCTAATCTGAGCTGTGGTTACTGACCTTTGATGCTCAGAATTGCGTGTCTGTGCATTTTGATGTGTGTAATTCTGTGCCGAAAAGCTGGCTGAAGCATACGTCCACTCTTAAATGGTATTCTTCAGTAAGAACACTTGCTCAGAGGTAAGTCAGCGAAGCCACAGCTCTTGCAGTGGCTAACTAAAACCTCAGTGTCAAGATCTAGCTTGATGTTTGGCACATCAGCTAAATAGACTCTTAAAACCTGCATTATATCACTACCTTTTTATTGTCTTGTTTACCAGCTCTTTGGTCTTATTACTGCAGTAGAGTGTGTGTCTGTATTCAGTACAGTTTAATATTTTAAGAGATGAAGTCGTGTAACATTTGAGGTGACCAGTCCTAGTTCAGGAATGGTGTGTGTATGCTTAAACCCTCCCTTTACTGATACAAAGCTATCTGGAGTCACAAGTTAGACCAAGCCATGGAAGAGGTATGTGTTTTAGAGCAGGAGGGGAGAAAAATACACGCTTTTATTACTCTTTCACCGTCATGCCTGTCTTACCTTCTCTGTTAATCCTTTCCTTCCAGATTGGAGTTTAAGGTGTTGCTGGCAGTGAGTGATCCCTGCATTTTACTCAGGCTGCTAGTACTCCTTCTCCAGGTTACAGATTCTGTAAGAATTCTGCCTTCCTGCATTGTACTCAGGTTGTAGGAGGGAGATAATCTTAAATACTTACGGAGTAGAGCCAGACAGAACTGGTCCGGCTAACGTTAGGCATGAAGTGGAAAGAAACTGGTTTTAAGGGTGAGTCTGCCTAAGTTCCTTTCATGCAGGAATCCAGACCAAAAAGAAAACAATGTTAACGTAGCTGTAAATAGGAAACAGAGGAAGGAAAACACGAGGCTGCTGCTGACGCTTGACATCACAATGGCTTGTCCACACATGTTCCATAGTACTGCAGTGAGGCATTAGAACAAAAGAACTGAGAAGTGACATGAGAAACATGAAAAACCAAACCTTCAGAGTTTTAGCAAATTATCTCCCCCCCCAACCCAAATTAATCACCCCATGATCCTGTTCTCTGTAAAGCTTGGTACAGGTCACTGCTCTAGAGCTGACTGGTCCCCTCAGAACAAAAGTTACAACTTGCCATTAGGTGTGTACTTAAACAACTGTAAAAACAAGGGGATGCATTAAAAATAAGCAGAGGCCAGATTGCTTCTTTTTATTACTTCAGGTGGGGGGAAAACTGAAACTGTGCAGGACTAACTTAAAAGAATTCCACCAGAAAAGCCACAAGCTTTCTGCACTTATAGCCAAGTATGAGGATATAGAGAGTAGATTCTTTGGAACTTGTATGTAAATGTACTCCAAAGCCAAGCCCAGGTTGAGCAGTCTGGTATTAGGGTGCAGCTTTGTAGTAAGAGACTAGCTTAGAACCCTGTGAATGCTTTGATCATATTTGCTCCATTTATGAAATGAGAACTGTATTTTTCAGCTGTTGTCTTTCACTGTATGTCCAGTGCCCACCTTCAGGCACGTGCCAGCATTTTGCCTGCGCACCTTCCTTCTCCTGTTATGTAAGGAAAGAATTGAGACTTGAGAATAGCATTTCTCAGCTGTGTTTTCCTTTGGGGTTGAATACTGACTGCAACAACTAGTTGTATAAGCAGCTGCTAAGAGCTAGTGTGTCCTGAATGGAGTCACTACAGAACTGTTCAACACTGGACTAGTTTAAATACTGTACTAATAATAGTAAATTAATTCACAATAAAGTACTGCATCAGCTTAGACCACATAAAATACAGATAATAGCTACAACAATATAAAAATAATACATTAAAGATGCAGACCAGCAGGAAGCCCTGTACACCAGCTGTGTTTTAAGATATTCCCAAAGGCATAAAATTAAGGACAGCGCTTCCAGATTCCGTGAGGCAACTGTAGCAGCCACTGCAATTTAGTCACCTCTTTCCTATTCAAATTTACCCTTTTTTCCCCCTTCCTTTGGTAAGGAACTATGCAAAAGATTTTAAACTCAAGCTTAAGGTTCTCACACAGCAACCCCACTGTGCTTCTTCACCAGCACTTGAGCTTG
Source organism: Agapornis canus (assembly GCA_036873685.1). Classification (NCBI taxonomy): domain Eukaryota; kingdom Metazoa; phylum Chordata; class Aves; order Psittaciformes; family Psittacidae; genus Agapornis; species Agapornis canus. The sequence goes on from JBAFWW010006689.1 coordinate 32,161, forward strand.
TCTTGAAGCCTCCTGTACCATGATACAGCAGGCAGAAGGGAGCAGCCCCTTCAGACCAGCGTTCCCAGGGACACCATTCAGTTTTGCCCAAGGTATGTGGTTCTCTAAATCCCATTCTAAAGCAGTATCACTGGTTTTCCTTTATTGTACACTCCCCCTGAGTGGGCTTGTAACTGGAGGTGCCAGGCTACATGGGAGCAATAGAAACAGCTCTACCAGCAGCCTGCCTCTTCTGTTGCACCCATCATTATTCTGGCTCCCATAAATTCCTGCAATAGCACAAAATGCCAAAGCATTACGAAGAGTTTTATGTAAGGCAGCTTTCTTACCTGAAGTCACTTTCCCACTCAAAGCCTTAAACAAAGCTTTGTAAATCCATGTAGGTGCTGTATTTATGGAATAAGGAACAGAATCAAAGGAAAGACAGTGGCAGTCTGGTTGACAGAGTGAGTAAATATGTTCCTGGTATTAAAGACTGAAACCAGGTCTCCCATCTTCTGAGCTTGTAGAAAAGATCCCTCATCACTTTCAGTTGAGCAGGGCTTGTCCCATAACTGGAGAAGTGCTGATACATCAAAATCATAGCAGGGGATTCCAGTTCTATATAATCCTTGGTTCAACTTGGATTCCCCTTTCAGTGATTAGTAAGTACAGTCAACTCCTATGCTTCTCTCCAGGCTTCTCACAGCTCAACTATTGCCAGTTGCCTTCAACAAACTACTCTAGCATAGTAACTCAGTGTCCTTCAAGCAGAAAGCACACTTCAACTCAAGTTGGATTCAGTCTTTTTTAATAAATTAATGTCATTCAAAATACAGTGCCAGAACATGATGCAGCTGAACATGCTAGTAAGGTTTGTCATGAAGCACCTGTGTTCATGTTAGATTGGCGGCGCCCCGCTACTGCTAGTGGTTCCTGGGATTAATGCCAGAGCAGCACTAGTCATCTGCTCTCCTGCACGCAGAGCACAGGATATTCCTGAAGTTTGCTCCCCTCCCTCCCCCAAGTAAAAAACCTGATAGCTAAGGGATATCTATACACAATCACACTACAGTAATGCTTGTTATTAAATTAACAGAAAATAAAGACCTGGTTAATCCACACTAAATCTTTGTTTTACAATGGAAAAATACATCAGCAGCAGGAAGTAATATACACGAGCCAATGGTACTGTAACACAGAGCATGGAGGCATTTCCTGATCAAAGCTCCACGCAGACCCGCACTAGGAGGGCTGGCAAGTCCTACTCCCAAGCCCAGCAACTGAAGTCCACACCTGGTAATCTACCCAGCTGCTTGGAAGACCTGTATTCTAAATAGACAGGTATAAGTTAGTGAAAATAGGATACATGCACCTAACAATACAGCTTGACTGAACCTGCAGTCATTGTGCCCTGCATGTTACCATACAATGGAAGATCTACCCTTCCTACCACAGGTAGATCCATGGGATTTGTTTCTTTTTCTTTTAATGGCATTACTATACCAACATGGATATTAGTATTAAGTAAGTGCAGCACAGTCCTTGAGTTGGGCTGTGCTGACAGATAACTAGCACTTAAGCAGAATATCCAAAAGTAGTTCAAATGTAACTAGAAGATACTTTCAGAAGAGTTGTGACATCATCCTAGAAACAGAAACTACTTTTTTCTGAAGCTAATTTTCCTGAACTGAGACTTCATAGAACTAGAAATTAATTCTTTAGACAAGTCAGATGCTTAAGCTTATGATATACATATATGTTTCTCAATTACCAGATAATAGTATTTCAGATTATGGAAGCCTATCTGCTCATTTCACTGATTCATACTGAATGGCAGCAAGGGTTAGGGGAGGGCATAAAAATACATCTTGGGGAAAGCAGAGTCTGATGCTTCATTTTCCAGACCTGCTCTTTCACAACCATTTATTTCAGCCTAGCTGAGCACAGAATCAGTTGCTCAGTCTGCTCAGGAGCTATACAGGTGGCAGAGTAACCATCTCCCCATCCAACTCAAATTCATCAACTCCATCTGGTGAGAAAAGATAGGTTGGAGGTTTCCACAGGGACTCTTCAAGGCAGGATGGATAGAGCTTTCCTACAGTGCACCGGAAGTCCTTCCCCAGGTCCCATAGCACACGCTCCGATATGTGCTGCCTTAGAAACCAGCGGTCAAGTTCCAGGTCATACTGGTAGGTGGCATACTTGGCTCTCTCATTCATGTGGGTTTCTCGTATAAAGACACATAAGGAATTGGAGATGACAACAGCTCTGATGCAGGGGTCAGAGTACCGCTTGGCAGGGATATTGGCTGCCATCCTCCATTCGTTTTTATTCACATCATAGATTTCCACAGTTACAGAAGCCCCATCTACAGTACTGCTGGGGAGCCTTATACCGGAATTGCTGGCAATATGCAGTCCCCCAATATAGAATATTTTGTCACCAAAAGCTGCAGCTGAAGCAAAACACCTACTTGTTTGGCGCATGGCCATTTCAACCCAAGCGTCTGACCTGGGGAAATAGCAGTACATCAGGTTGTATGCCATGACATAAATGCAGTTGTGAACTGCTACTGCTGTGCTCCACTGCCACGCACAAGGCAACGGGCTCACCATGGTCCACTCGTCTTTCTCTGTGTCATATCTCTCCACAGTTCTCCTGTTGAGCTCTCCACCAACACTGTCTCCTCCGATTGCATATATGTATCCTTCACAGCAGACCAGGCATGGCTTTATGCGAACAAAGAGCATCGGTGTCTTTGGAAACCAAGTGTTTTGCTGTGCATCAAACCAGTAAAAGCAATTGACAGTTCTGAAGGCAGCCTGGAGTTTGCTGCTTTTACTGTGATTGGCTTTTGTGTTTTTCAGAGGAACCTGCCCACCTGCTATGTAGATGTCATTGTCAGGAGTTACAAGTGTCCCAACTTTATGCAAGTCAGCAGGAGGATTGCAGAGTTTGTAAACCTTTTCTGCCTGTGGGCTGTAACAGACAGAAGAATAAAGACTACCAGGGTTTTCAGCAGCAGCTTCAATGAATATCATCATCTCCTCTTTTGTCATACCGAGTCTGGGCTTGAAGAACTTGGGCATCGATTTGTAGAGTCCTTGCACCACCACTGACTTATCATTAGGTGGCAAGCCTTGAAACCAGGCTCTCTGTGTCACTTCTGAAAGTGCATCAATCCGAATTTGGCTAAGAACAGAGGACAAGTACTGCGATCGTGACTCCGTGTTGTACTCCAGCCATAACATAGCAGCTTCCCGCACCGTCTCCTCCTTCTCCACATTTAAATTGTCACTGCTTAAAATATCTATCAGTAGATCGTGTGACAGTTGCATGAAAGCCTCCTGGTGGTACACAGCAGTGAACTTGTGCTCTACCATTCTTTTAGCACTTTGCTTTAACTCCTCGCAGCTGAAGAGATCAGCAAAACTCAACAGGCGCACACAATTCTCTGCATTAATCTTTTTGATTAAGTATTCTCTGCACCGCTGCAGCACATCATCTACCTGTAATGCACAGAAGAAATGCACTCAGTATTCCTGTGTGCAGCCTGTTCCTTCACACACATAAAGTACCTGCATTTAGTGCTGAACAGAGTTTAGGCCTGGAATACTACATATACACAGAAATTCAGCAGTGATTTACTCAGCTGCTTCATACAGATCAAGTAAATCACATGGTTATGTGTTTTGGAGAAACTACTCTTCTGTCAGAAGCACACAGTTTTACTTCCACCCTCCCACAGGGACTGTGAAGCAAGGAGGGATGGGTACAGGACACCTATCTGGCAAGCAAGAACTGCCTATACTGAGCAAAGTGAACATTTTGAAGTGCCTACACAGAAAATACTATTTAACAGGAAAGAACATGGTTCAGAGATTAGAAGCAGTTACTCCATACTCCAACTAAGACATTCCTACCTGTAAGAAGCAGGCAGTTTCGTACAGCTGCTCTACGGTGCTGTCACTTATTGCCAAGTTACCCGTGTATGCGTAAGTGATGATGATTTGCAAAGTGGCTGCATCCACGTTCCTCAGGTGCACGTGTGTCTGTTTGCTTTCACTCAGCCCGCTCATGAACATGGCTCTGAGGAAAAACACACACATTCAGACAAGGATCAACAGTGAGTAGGTACAGCCACCTCTAAGGCTCCAGTGATTACACTCCAACAGGGGAATAGTCTGTTTAGTACTTACCATCTAGTGTTTAAGGTAAAGCATTTGCAGAGAACTTTCAGAAACTACCATCAGTGCCTTCTGGAGAAACATTTTATGCTTATAGAATCATAGAATAGTTAGGGTTGGAAAGGACCTTAAGATCATCCAGTTC